>JAANSO010000340.1:0-40475 GCA_036507315.1 Lepidocyrtus fimetarius
ATAGAAATCGCATAAATAAATTCGTCGAGTTTAGTTTCAAGTTTCAATTTAAAAAGCAATCAGTCAATGTTCAGTTGCATTTAGCATCAATTTTAATTTTTACTGAATTCAAGAGAACAAGACATACATTCAGATATGTGTCGATCTCGGGACTCCGCAGTAAAAGTCTTCAGCCCGGATGGAGTTCCTCTCTTCAGGATTGACCAGCTTGGAACGCAGAACCCAGTCATGTTTGACCTTCCGCAGGACCTCATCTTTCTTCCATCAGGACACATCACTCTTCTCGACTCCAACGGAAGGATCCAAAATTTTAAAAAAATTTGTATCGAATTATACGCAATATGTGTACTGTTGTAAAATTGTAAACCTGCGATATTTACTTTTAGTAGAATGTATTGTTTAGAGTAATGTTTTTTGTAAAACCTTTGAATTTTGTAACATAGACTGTGATGACTTTGTAATTTTATCAATAAAAAGTTAATGTTAAAATGTAATTTACAGATCGTTCATTGATTCTCTTTTTTTCATAAAAATGCATAATCCTTCATTGCAAACTTGCGCTAGAATTCAATTTCTCCCGTTTCATTCACTTCCACTTTCTTTAATTTGCAACCAAATTAAAAAGGGAAGCACAGCAGCAGCAGAACTCGCATGAATAAGGGACATATACTTTCAGTTGCAAATGTGCAATTCGTCTTTTTAGGAAATCTAGAGGGCTATTCTTTATCTTTTACTCAACTTTTGCTTAAGTTAAGAGTTTCCCCTCCTAGTTTTTTTACGGAAATATGAATTTGAGTACATAAAATGCATGCAAAAATATGAATTGCATTGAATAATCTATTTGGCTGGATGACCTTCGATTTTCCTTCGGTTAAAATCTTAATCGGTACCGACAAAAGCTTTTGCCAATGCCCAATTGGTACCATTTTACAAACCATAACTGGAACACTTCAAGGAAGCCACCACTTACAAGACTTCCTCCCGCCAATGGAATCCTGCCATAGAAAAACTGTCAGGAAATAACGGTCACGTCCAAAAACCAAACAAAACTAGAGGACTTTTAATTTAATTTCTGTCATTTTATTGAAATTCATTAGAGCGTTGATTCTTCAACTCTCATTCTTATTTCTTATCTGTTACACATTTTCGTAGTTTATATAAATATTGTGTCATTAAGTCATACATTTAGATAAAGGCTTTGATACTTATTCCAATAAAAACATGCAGTCTTGACTCCTTTCCTAGTTCAGATATGTAGAAACCATTTTTAATTTTTAAATTATTGACGAAATGGACAAGGCAGGATGTATGAGATAAAAACGCAACACATCCCTTCCAATACCAATCAAATAATTTTCTGAATGAGTCATTGTTGAATCGCGTATTGTTTCTTGTATTACCTAACGGTTTTTATTGCAAAATAGTCAAACAATGACAGTATTAGCTGTTGTATTCTACTCGCAAAATCCTATAATATTAAAACATTGTATTCGATTCGGTTTAGAAATATTAAATGTCAAAAATAATACATAGCTATATAGTAGGAGCTTATAAAGCTTATTCTTATGAAAAATCGCAAAAGTTATGTTAAAAATGAATACTATAAAGTCAAAGCTGTGCAACAGGCTGTACATAGAAAACGTGCCTTTATGATATTCAATATTGCCATGCCAGTATTCGAACAAAACTACTACATGTTTTCTCATCCAAAAACAACGCAACTTTGGGCTTCCCCTCTTCAGTTCTGGTTTGAACCTCAAGCTTGAAGGAACGTTTGTTCGTAGCACTCTTGTTTTTAAACAAAATCTATCCATCACTAGACGTGTTTTACTTATACCGAATGGCAATAATTTTGTGTTAAATCAAAACTGTGACTTTTAAATAAGTTTTGTAGGTAAAATTAAAGTTTAGTTTTAAAAAAACTTTTAAACTTTTGATATTACAGCTTGTGTTAGTTTAAAAAACATTTCTGTGCCGATTCCAGTGTTTTCAATGGACATGCAAAGGAGATGACTATTTTTGTTTAAATATCGTATGGATTGCTGATTCATTGCGGTTGGACTAAAAATAACGCGGTAAGACGACTTAAATTATTACAAGATCAATGTTTTAGATACGGCTCTTTTAGAGCTGTGTTCAAGAGTAGTGTAGCAAGCCACTATTCATTGATTCCGAAATTTGCCTTATCCAGGTTAATTTCCGGTAGGATGTTGATATATTTATATCGCTTAAAATATGAACTTGCAATAGAAAATCATAAAACCGTAGCTCCTCCGGTTTGCACCCATCCATGTAATCATATCCGCATTTCATGTTTTTTCCTTCCTTTTGGCAATTAAAGCGTAAACATAATCTACCCAATAAAAATCTATCCAGTTTATTAAATTATTTACAAAATATCATAAAGCTGAATAACTAAAATGGAATTATAATTTTAGTAATAAAACTAAAGTTAAGGTGAATTTATCGATGAAAATTGTCAATAGAGTCAGTTTGATAAATGATTGTCAACAGCGTTAAATTTATAATACGGTGACAGGGATCAATAAAGTAAGCTGGCCTTGTGGTCATACTCTACAAACTCTTTTTATTTTGCTATGGCTTTTAAACTTAAAATATGTCACAACACTGGCCCTTGAAGTTTTAAAGACATAAAAAAGGGCAAGATTGACTTTTGTAGCCACATTGTTAAAGTTCACTAGGTCCTGTCTTGTCAATTGGAGTGACTAGTCGTCACTGATGACATGGCTTCAGTTTGAGAAGAAAATGTACTAAAAAGTTGACATCTTATTTTTGAATGAAGTGTGTAAATAACATAGATAAAACGTGCGAAGGGTATTATAAAAAACCGTGCCTTATAATTTGATTTTATTGACGGCTGAGGTTTTTAGGAGTTTTTACAAAAAAATTTTCGAGAACAAACAAACTCGTTAATAATTAAAGTTAGTAATAGCCCAATTGGTATATAAGTTAGTAATTTTATTTCAATGTAGTGAATTCTACTACTTCCGGAAACTGGAACTGGTAGGAGGAAACAAGCGTCAAATTATTGTGGTAATGAGTTTTGCATTAGTTTTGTGTACTCGATTTGTATGCACTTTTCAGTAAAGAGTGCAATTTCATTACAAAATTCATAAAAACACCGTTTTTAACCAGACTTGTCATAAATTAAATGGCACACAGGTGTTTGAAGATTTTTACAGGTTGTAGCTCTCAAATGTAATGAAGGTTTTAAAAATAGTTAAGAATTCGCTATTTATATTTTAAGATTTCACCTTAGAGTTAATATTTGCAATGCAAGTATTTAAAACTGAAGGTTTCCTTTGTAAATGGGCCTTGAAAATTGACATGTATTTATGAAATGTACAATTGCAAAGTTTTAAAAAGTAAAAACTCCATTGTCTTATTCAAGATTTCTTAGAAAAGACACTTGACACTTATAAAAACTTTGAGGTGTTTAAACACGTGCAGGGTGAATCATCACAAGAAAATTAATGATTTTACGGAAGTTTATGAAAGGCAATGCAATAAAATCCTAAATCACGGTCTTTTCTTTTATCAAAAATTATTTTAAAACCGAAAGTTGATAAATTGAGCATTGACATTACCAAAGCAACCTGTTCTCCTTCTCTTCTTGAAATTGTAATAATGAATGACACAGCAGTTTTTTATTCTTAATTTCTCTCTGTGCTCTACACGCACAGCCTCGAAATTTAATTAAAAGATGCCCTTCGTAATAAACTTGGGTTTCATAGACGAATATTTATTATTTTTGAGCAGGTCTGTTTTCATACTCGTCATTCTAAAAAACCCCATCTTATTCAATTCGTCAATGCCTAGTCCAGAACTCCAGATAATATTTTCTATTTTTACCAGCGGTGGAGATTGTAAAAAGTCTCATAAAGATTATGAAGTCACGCATAAGTGCACTAACTGAATTAAACTCAGAATCAGAAAGTTTTAAGCTTAAGGCAGTGCCCGTTTATTTTTCCACTGCGTTTTGTTTGCTTTTCTTACCTATTTTACTGCTAAAATAGACACAAAAATCAAATAATAGAAATTAAGAATCACTTTTTCTATGGGAGTGACTGATCATACTTTCGTTTCTTGCTACATTAGACATGTGTCCTGTACTTTGGCTACTGAATCAATATTTAAGTCGTAAACATTCTTTTATCATCCAAAACCATCATAATCATAAGAGAAGACTCTTCATCAATATTTGATAACGGTTATACAACGCATTGCATAATCACTATTTGTAACAAGGGAACTTATATACCAATTTTCTTTACAATTATTACTACGTCAAAAAAATGAACGATCTATTAGAATAGAAATCCTACTTGCCATGTGTAGGAGTTGAAATGAATGAATAGGAATAATATGAAGCTTCTTCAAAGTAATAAAATTTTAGTGTCTGTGATACAATGTGAAGAAATGAATGTGGTTGTCATCCAGTTAGATTTGCCTTTTCTTGTGAATTTTGCTCCTTGACGAATGAAGCTGAAAGTCACTGTCAACCAGAGATTATTTTTCATTTGAATAGATATGATGAGAGCGAGGATTTTCATAACAGTTAAAAATTGTTATGGGAAGTTGAGGAACTTCGTATTTTCAGCCATGTGGCAAGCAGATTAGTTCATTCTTTTATTGAGTAAAAAAGGGAAGCAAACAAGTCGTTAACGAATCTCAAGATCAAATTGTGTGGCTATTCATTAACATAATGAGGGATTATGACTTTGAGAATAAAAAACGGTGTAGGCTCATCCTCCACCTCTTCCTTCTTTCGCTCTGTTTAGCAATATCGTAAGGAAAGGTTGACAATGAAAAAAGCTTAAAAATAACATCACCCCCGCGAACGTCATTACGTGAACCGTCCTGGAAGTCCAAGTGTTTAGGATTTAACCATGGCCATGTAAAATCTAAGTTTAAAATTCCCACATCATTTTTCCAAAGTTAAAAATATTTAGCTCGCCAGAGCTGTTGCACTTACCATTGTCGTACGTGTATGGCAAAATGCAAGAAGAAATAATTTCACGAGGATAATAATGCAAGGCCGTTCTCATAAAAACTAACTGTAAAACCAACATTGGCATTAATAAAGTTATTCAATCATCCAGTTGATTACTAGGTACATTTTTAACTGCAAAAACTGCACAAGTTTTAAAAATGCAAATTAATATCAAAATTAGCTCTACAAATTGGAAAAAGGGTTCAATTTTTGTCATAGACTTGCAAAATAGTTAAATCTAATGAATTTGACATGTAAATTGTGAAGAATCATCTATAAAAATTGAATAAAATCTATATTACTATGATAGGGCACACATTCTTTCAAGAAGGCCACACACTTTTTATTTAAAAGTATTAAATTGCTGAATTGGCATTATTAATTGGAGCGTAGTTTACGTCCTAAATTGGGTTTTGACACTCTCCATTTACTCAATACGTCTTTTAATCAACTCCGCACGTCAACAAATATTTTATGTTGTACAATAATACAACACGCAAAGAAAATCGTATGATTGGGGGATATCCATTTTTACAGTTGGAATTCAACATGCCTGTGAGACTAATTGAGCTTGAAGGCTACCACAGTAAAAAATTAAATATACATGATTTCTAAAATTTTTGGTTTAAGTTATGCAACAAAAAGCCCAAGATTTAATAGATAAGAAGAATAATGAAAAAAGAGAACCGTCTCAAGAGCAAGAGTAATATATTTAGTGGAATTTTTTGGTAAATTTTACGACTTCACTGTAGATTCTGTATCTTTTTACTAGGATCATTAAAAATGTAGAAGGAAATTAGTCTAAAAATCCTTTTCCTATAATAAATCTAGTGTTTGAATATTGAATGACGGAAAATAAACTAAAAATTTTCGTTTCATTGTTAAAAACTAGTTCGTAAACTGTGCTTTAATTAATTTAATAAATCACTTCCTTTTTCTTGTAAAATGGCATCTTTAAAATCAGATCTATACAATTTATAACGAGTTAAATGGGTGGCGGCTCTAAAGACGCTTAAACCTGGCCGGCACAATGAACAAGATTTGAATTAAAATGTGATTGCAATAGGAATAGTATTATCCACACTTGTCTGTAATTTTTACGTGTTTTTGTTTAAAATCCATTTTTCAAAAAGGAAACTACAGCACTGTGAAATTGAACTCATAGCGGCTTAGCAGGAAGTTTTTATTTTTGAAAGAACTTTGATTATCGAGATTATCACGGCTGCTATTAATCTTCAAAATTCATAAACAATGAGAAATGGTGTCACTTTTTTGTTTTCGCACGATCTCTGCTAAAAACATGATCAAATGTTTGTTTAGGCAATTCCAATTCGTGTCGTATTTCTCATCTCTTTTTCTCCTCTTAAAATTATGTTATGCTCCATTTAGAAAAATAAACAAAGAGAAACCGCAAGACCTACCTGAAGCACTATGACAAGTTAAGACTTATCTTACATAGATTTCCTGTTTGATAAAACTTTTTTTTCTGTGCTGATAATTCTCCTTATCAAAGCTACTGTTTTCGCAGGTAATTAATGATCAAGAAGATAAAAGACTTGTAGTCCTGTCAAAATGAAATATTGACTTTTAATTAAAATTGGGTTAATGATAATGTGATTAAAAAGCAAAATTTGAATTTTATTACCTTTGTAACAGAAAGAATACGGTTGATATTTTGTAAGATTTTGTAAGCGACAATCATTTCAGCTAAAATAAGAGCAGCATTACGATACTTCCTTTCATATTTTAAAGTTAAACCGGAAATATAAATATTTACCGACACATGAAAAATGACGAAGATAAGTTGGGATTGGGGAAATAACTTGAACGTTTGTTAATTCTTGAACAGATTGCCGAGTGCTACGATTTTAATCTTCGTGAGAAGGAATATAATTTTTAATGTCATTCAAAACCTTAACATTTTAAACAGCGTAATAAAAAGGGATTATAAAATTAAGATTATTTTGATGATAATGCCTTCTTTGAAAAACAATTTGAGATTACCAGTAGACAAATTAAGTCGTGCTTCTCTCGGGATCGTTTAGGAAAGGCGACAGTGGAGAGAATAGTTTTTGAGCTTTGTAATAAACATGTTTTTCTGGTATTAGAATTATTATATGGTGTATTAAACTAATGATTATGAAGGGCAGCTTCAATTTGTTTTGACTGTAAAAACTATTTTGGCAAAGATGTTTATTGTTTGATATATAATATAAGATTATAATCAGCAGTTTTACAACCATAGAGTTTTGATTTTTTCTTTGAAGTTGTAAATATTTAGACTTGGCTGCAGAACTTATGAACTGGAGTAAAAAATAATTCTGGGCGGTTCTTAATAAACGGCTACGGATAACCAAAAATGATTATTTTGAATTTAAAATAGTGTGGTAAAATAAAACCAAATCAACTCAATATTACTGGTTTAATTTTTCTTCCTACCCTTTGTAATTAACTTGTATGTTATTTTTCATAACTGCTGCCGAAAATAAGATGATAAGAGATAATGAATAAACAACTTTTCCTTTTTCTCTCTCAATTACATTTTGTTCGACATTGAAATCTTCATTTACTGAGGAAACCTTAATGACTTGATCATTTCATGTGATTGGTCGGAGGCTATCTGTATACTACATCTACCACTACATCTCCATTAGTTTGTACAGCAGTGGCATATGATTGTACTAAAATATACGCGGTGAACTACATTTACACTTTTTCATTTATAATTTACTTCATTTCAACATCTGCGGTGGAGAACAGCTCTCAGATTTTGTTTAATGGAGATAGTTGAAGTAGCCATGGGCACATTTTTGGAGTTAATGATTGATTATTCAATCATTATTCTTCAACCACAAAATAGACCCTCAGTGATTATTATTCACGTAATGTAATTTACCCCTACACAACTCAATGAAGCCCTTAAAGTCCTTACGGGTTTCCAATTTTAGGGCAGTGATTGACTTGTATGATTGTAGTAAATGAGACACGACGAAGATTTTGTAGATTGCAGCTAAATTGTAAACTTAGAGAAAATAGTATTCTCCTAGTAATTTCCTCTAATTCCTTGCCATGTGCACGTCGTGGTATTATTTACGTAATTCTTTCATAGCAGTTGAAAACGCTGCCATGTCTGATTTCTGTAGCCATTTATACTTCACTATTAATTACCGACATTGTTACCCTAAAAAGGTAAACTGAAGGCTCGCGGAGTTAAAAAAGGAGCCTTATTGGGTTCAGATATATTTCAGTAATGTAATATGTAACAGTTGCGATAATAATAACAATTGAATATGAAAAATGGAAGTTTTGGTCAGTCAATTCCTTTCGTCATTGTGGGTTTGGCAGTTGCAAAATGTTTGTTACAGTATCACCACCACCAAACATGAGATCACCTTCGAAGAAAAGAAAAAGTGTCATCATAATAAATTATGATCACACCAAACCACACATTCAATATTGCCACAGGACTCTTGTTTGAAGCCACCTTGTCCCTTTCAAATACAAACTTGATTTGCAAAGGCAAACAAGATCGGTAAATGAACGATAAAAAAATCTTTTAAATATTGACATTGACTACTTTGTTTAAAAAATTAACGTGCTATGCAGCTAAACTAAGGGATTGTTTGAAAATTTAAGGTGAATGAATTAAGGGAAATGTTACAGAAATTGCGTAATTTTTAAGTACTTTTTGTCGGTGAGTATGAAAAGGATACTTTTGATCTAAACAATGAAGTGGCTACTGAAGTGATATTAAATAGGTAGGTGACCAGTGCTTCTGGCGTTGCCATTCATTTCCTTTTTAAAGAGGTGAATAAAAGAATGAATGGGTAAGGCCCACGCAATTTAAGTTTGCGTCATTTTGCATTTTTGTTTTTTATCGGTTAACTACATTGCACTTGCATCTTCAGAAAAAAGTTGTTTATTGCGAAGATTTTAACGAGAATATTATTATTGAACAAATTGGCAAATTTAATGAAGGGAGCGCCTTCATCAGCACGTTCTTGCTTTCCTTAATTGAATGAGACAATTGAAACCTAAACCATTCGGCATAGACTGCATTGTATTTTTTAATTTGTAATAATTTTAAACGTTGATTCACCTTGTTTTACACGTAGCAAAGAAAAAAATAGAAAAATGCGATGACGAAAACATACAAAATGACATTTCTGGCGTAGTTCCTGCGTTTTAAAACTTTTGTTATTTGTCACTTGTCATTTGCTTAATATCTCTTGTTTCTTAACAGATTTTTTTGCGCAATAATCACGTCCAAACACGTCACACTCGTTTAGTTAGTCTCACTTTGATTTTATACATTAATTTCTGGGCTTATCCTCTGTTCTTACAGGTGTTTGATAAGGTAAACCCCATTTTAAGAGAATGGTGCGGTATAAGCATTGTGACGTAATAATTGTAACTTTGAGTGATGGAATGACAAGAATGTACCTCCATGTGGTTGATATGCTCGTATTGCTTTTTAAATATGGGGAGAGATGATAATCTCTGCAAAAATGTTTAAATCACGTGGTTTGGGCGATAAGCGTGTATAATTACTCAGGAAGTTGGTAGTCGTTGTCATGTAATAAATCGTGATGAGTTTCACGATGATCTTATGAAGAAATTATTAAGAAAATATGAGAAACAGTTTTGTCACCAAACAAGCCGTGACAAATTTTTTAATTTGCTCGACTTTTAATAAACAAAGCAATATCCGTTTTCTTTGTGAATTTGTCCCCTTAATTGTTTTTAAAATGCCAGACGTGATTTTGATAATAATAAGAAAATTATTAGTGAAAAAGTAAAAATTTCTGAATTTTGTTACGTAACTGATTTTTAATCACCTTCAAAAAACCTCGATTGGCTTCACCACCAACCACGAATTCAAACTTTTCCTACCTGACTTGACTTCTACAAAGGTTATTGTCTTTACAGGTTTGAAAATACGTTAAAAACTGTAACGTTTTTAAGAATTTGTAAAGCTTGTTTAGAAATTCGGTCAGAATACGCAGTGGCATTATCAATAACGTAAATAACGACTTTACAAGTTAGACTTGGCAGTTCCGCTTATGAAACATTACAAATCAAATTAAAAAGTTTTTGCTAAATTGAATGATGATTTATAATAATCCTTTCGTGTCCATTTTGCCCTATTTAGAAAGAGTTATTTTTTATTACGTTTATTATTACCCGAACTGTTTAGTTGACGTAGCAGTATTAGATCTTCTCAATTTTGAATCGGCATTTTTATGCCGATCAAAGCGGAAGTGTTAATTTTAAAATTAGCTTATGAAATATAATCGTGCATTTTAAATTATTAAAATAGCTTAATCCATTGAGAATAAAAAAGCCAGAGTTTATTACTTAAAATACAGAACACGCCGATGCAATTCTGAATTTTTTTTGCGAAACAGTAGCAAATGGAGAGAACGTGCCCAAGTTTTTATTCAAATTGTGTCACTAATTGTTTCCCGTTAGTGTTTTTTGATTACATATTTAAATCATTGTATCAAATTCACATTCTATCGACAAAATTTAAAAATTAATTATTTTCACTCAAACATAGTCCAACAGAAAGTTGTAAAGTTATTATGCAATACAATTTTAACTCATTTGTTCTTAAGAATGCAGACAAAAGTATTAACAAAATATTTTCAAATTGTGAAAACGAACATTATCTCCCTCACCACCTTCACCATCATAATTATTAACATCCCCACCACAAACATCCAAAGATTCTTTTCGTTTTTCAATGATCATGATCTGTAACAGTAATAACGGTCATCCTACCAGTATTACTTGATTAAGTTGTTTGGATGCAGTAAACTGTCAAAAAATTAAGAAAACTTTCTTTTTTCAAGTAACAAACAAGAAACAAAATAACCACACGTTAAACTTTATAGTTGAGTTGAGATTTGAGAGTGATTATTAAACCAGCGGTGGTGCACCTTCATTGAATAAATGCGTAATGTTACCTAAAACAATTCCTATGGGCATTCCATTCGTTTTGCAAGTTTGCAAAGTGAGCTAATTATAGAACTGTGTTTAAAAAAGGTTGAAACTTGAGATTGTAGCACAACCGTAACAATCAATGCAGCGTGTAAAGAATAATTATAATATTTAATGAAGTTATTCTTTCAAGTGCCGTACGTTTAAAAAAGAAAAAGGCTTAAAAATAGGTATGTCATTGACACTATCTCGTTGAAAACTCTTTGTTAGGCTACTAGTTTAAAAGGAAAGTGATTGAGATTTAAAATTCAGCTGTTTAGATGACGGTTATACCGTTACAAATATTAGATTGGGATGATAAGCTCTTTAAACTGACCTATCCCATTTTTTGATAAATTCATTATTAGCTTCTGCCAAAAACTATTTTTTCGCTAATTAAGACCTCGACAAGACTATTATGTAAGAGTTAATTACAAACTTGGGCTAGATTTTTTTTAATTTGTCTGATTTCAGCCAAAAATAAAAATGTTTAAAAGAGTGAAGATGTCGCAGGGATTTGTCTGTGTAGGTTGGTAGGTAGACAGGTCAAATAAGTTTGCCAAACCGTTACAGGTAACAAACGAGCTCGTGCTGGGCAGGCGGGGCTAATAAATCTACAATCTTCATAGCAAAGGTTGATTGTTTTTCCCTTAAGATTATTAGCAAAGGTTATTATTAAGTAATAGCAATTTTATGTGTTCTACCCCTTATTTAGCAAATCGGTAAATTCAATTCCTTACGAGGTAGGCCTACACAAGAGTACTTAAGAATTTAGGTTAAATATTCACCTAAAAAGTAACTATTTGCAAATATCACCAATAATTACTTGTTTTTAAAAGGCGGAGCTAATAAACCGGACTCCCGCGATCTTTTTTGTACAAATTAAAATTAACTATGACTTTGACTAATAAAATAAATCACAAAGGGTGGAATGGCGTAGGTAATCCCAGCAAATCTGTGACAATCGAGGTTACCTAAAGAAGATGTTGATGAAGCACAGAAGCTATTTTGAAATACAATCTGGCTCTGGCTTCTAACAAAAGAGTCAATCAATATTTTTGTTGAGAGACAAGACAAGATCATCAAAGTGGGAATGGTGCCATGGGATATGTGATCAAATAAGCAAATTGCTGAGCAGCCTCATCATAATCATCGTTATATTCAGGAGCTTTCAATCAATAAGGGACACATCCCTTTTTGAAACCTTTATTTAGCACGATTATGACATTGGACTACTCATTAGCTTTCTAGAAACTAAAATGGACTCGGGGATTATTCTTGCAAAGGTTGCGAATATTCTTTTTATTGGCTATTAAAGGAAATAGGAACAAAATGGTGTTTCCAAGTGATTGGAGATTAATTGCGTTTTCTCAATAAAATAATGTTGCGTAAATTTGCAAAGCAGTAGCTCTAACGTAGATTAAATTGCATAATCATAATATTTATTGAGTACGTGACGCCTGATTTGAAAACTCAAGTTATTATGCAAAGTTTTATAGTGGGAAAGGCCTAATGAATAAGCTAATGGTTTAAAATCCTTGTATTTAGATGGGAAAAAGTGTCCAACGAGCACAAGTCAACTAAGGGCTTATGGAATCATATGGTGATGGAATATAAACATTCTTCTGTCACGTAATCATCATCAACGTCTTTAAAAACGATTATTTTTAAAAGATACCTTTTGACAGGACATGGAGGTTATTCTACCAATTTGGCAATGTTTGATTTGGCTTCATCATAGCTATCGAAGCTGTGTTTCTACGGCCCCGACACAAAAATCAAACCCCTCTTCAGAAAATAAAATAGCGGTTTTCTCTATTCATCCCTCCATTAGTTTCTCCTTTGTAGGTTAACTTTAGCAATAAATTAATTCTATTGTGTATTATTAATTCATTTTTTTATTCAAATGGAAATTAAATTACGCTTTAGCTAATTTATTCACTCAGCAAGTTAAGGACCTGAAAAAAGAAGGGTTTAAAAGAGAAACAATGTATATTTTTAGTGATATGCAAGAATAATGAAATGACGTAAGAAATATTGGCTTGTTACTCCCCATGTGGGATTTTTTAAAGTAGTTAAGTGACAATCACAAGAATCTTTATCAAGTCCTGCTGATCAACGTCAGCTTGTTTGAAAGTGAGAGTTTGCAGATTACGAGATATGCGGTTTGGTGGTGTGATCAGAATTGCAAAAGAGTTAAATGTGGCTTTGAATAGGAATGATAATCCCGGGCCTACATCTTTGTTTTAAATTCTACTTTGAAAGTAAAATCATTTACGTAAATAAAAACAAAGGAGTGGATACAGAACGCAATCTATGTTTGTGTTTTAGGTTTCTTGTATGCTAATTCTAAATCAATCAGGTTATTTGATCTTGATAACGGATTTAGAATTAAATAATGGAAATTGATAATTAATGACCAAGATGGTTATCGATTTTGCATTAAACAATTGTTGAAATTTATTTTGCAATTGAACTGGGTAGGATAGAGGTAATGCTGAATTTGTTTAAAAATGAAGAAAATTTATTCTTTGTTGTAATTTAGATTCAAAATTGTTGTTAAACATTGAAAAAGGAATGCATAGAAAACAATAGGATTATATTTTTTAAATTTAACAAACTTGCTTAGAATTCAAAATGGAGAACAGAAAAAATTGCTCTTTGTTTTAAGTAACCGCAAATAACCAATTAATTTATCGTTATTATTACAACTGCTACTTAATTCACTGTTTACTTCTTAACCATTTACAAAACAGAAACATTGAGACGCACAGTTTAAGAATGCAATTAATATTCAAAAGCACTTCAAAAATAGACAAAAAATAGATTTGGTTAGAAATAGGCATGTATAGCATGTAATTTTCTCAAAAACTCCTTCTTTAAGGCTTTGTTCAAGCTTGTTTTTATTTTAAGGAGATGATAAAGTTGTTGAAGTAATGAGGATGAAAAGATTGATAAGCTCCCCTCTTGAAAAGTGCAGTTTATAACGAGAAGCTCATTACGTAATTAATTTGTTAATTTATTTTACTTGAAATTTAACACCTACTTAAACAAATCACAAATCTAAAATTACAAGGCATCTCTCAACAACCCTATTTTATCTCAAAGCATATTAAATTTCAAAAGAAAGGTTGTTTACCTACTTACTTTTTAAGCTTAATTAATTATAATTGGTTGTTAGCGGCAGTGATGATGGTGGTCGTGGGCAGTTGAATTATTATCTTGTTTGCTTACATAAAAATCTACAAAATATGGGAAATCCAGTGTAAATATACTATGGAATTTGTTCACAAAAATTAATTAGATTTGCTATTGCAATTTATGATAAGCCTGTTAACTACTGAATGATTTATTTGAGTTAATTTTGTCAACCCCAAAGACTTATGACGGTTACCTCTTTAAAATACTAACAAGATTTACCACAGAAAATTAACCCTTAAAAGAAAAATTGGTTAATTAAGACATCTTGCTCAATAGCTCGTTTTCTTCTTCACAGTTTAAACCTTTAAGTTCGGAAAGGAACGGGGTTGAGAGAGGCAATCACTTTAATTTTTTGCTACAACTTTATCAATCTAAAAGTTAGGTAACTATCTTTTGACAAATAAGGTTTAAATAAATAAGGTAGGTGTTTCTTTAAATCATATTTACTCTTTCCTCCTCTCTCTATTTACTCATTTGCTAAGCCTTTTAAAGTCTTTTGATTTTTTGGACAGTTGAAAAAATGTGAGAACTTGCACAAACCATGTACACACTTCTCTATCAGTTCTTTTATTTCTTTTATTTATTTTTCTCAATTTTTATTATTTATTGCTCACATTCCCTTTTTTAACTTTTTTCAAGTCGTAATTCACAATTAAATGGATAGTAATAATTTAGAAAAGGAACGATGTGAAGAAGATTTAATAAAACTAAAGCGCTTCACGCAATATGACGCAAGAGATTTTTTAAGAATTAATAACTTTGTAAATACAATTGGTTAAAAGGTTCTAGTCTGAAAGTGTTGCTAATTCCGTAATCATACGTTTTAATATGAAAATTCGCAATGGAAGGATCAATATGTGAAGTATTTCTTTATTGTTCCCGCACAAGCAAAAACACTTCATTATTGCAATTGCCAATCAATATCGCAATGAACTCTTATTTTTCCGTTTTTCTTATCAATGAAGTTGTTAAACCATCACTTTTCATTCTTTAGATTAGAACTTGTTTTAAAAATCATAGTTTCCCTAAGATAGTAGTAAACGTTGCTTGCTAGAGAACTAAAGACAACTTTAAAATTGTAATTATTTATTTTCTGCTAATGTGAATAGGAAAAATAGATAATTAAGTGTAATGAGGTAGTACTAGCTTGTAATTATTTTAGTGACATAATTTCATCTCCTTTCAATTTCATTCTATTTGAAAGCTTGAAGGATTTAATATGTGTTATGCTAGGTTTAATTAATGGGTTAGTTCGTTAACTTCTGCCAAGAAGGGTTCAAACACAAGTATTAAAATAAAACTTGGATAAGGTCCTATTTTTAGTTTGTTTAATCATGGTTTTTGCAAAGGAAGCTGAGCATAGTTCAAGTCCAAGGTCTTTTTTATTCATCTTTATTTATAACTCTTTAAGCGTTTAATTCAGCAAGAAAGTTTTTTTTGTGTAGGTATTAAGGTTACAATAAAATAGAAAATGGGTGATCTCATTTTAAACCACGAGGCTTACGTTTACCATTAAGCCAGTGGTTGACAATAGAATCAACTTTGATTTGACTATTGTCAAGTCAAAGCCCTGTTTAAATTAATAGAAAAATAAAAATGAAGTGATTGAATATCCTGCTGAATTACTTAAATGGGTTAATTATAGATTTAGAGTCAAACATATTTAGAAGAAAACTTAATTGTACATTAAATGACGAATTTCGTATTCTGTTGAGCTTTTCTTAAATGGTAATGGTAGTTTTCAAGGTTATTATTAGTAAACGTGTTGAATATATTATTTTTATTATACGTCGCCTCACAGTCTTCCAGGTAACCCTTTTCCTCTCCAGTACTTCTGTAATTTTGAACCTGTCACTACTTCATTGCCTTAAGCAATATGTGAAAAATGACCATAAAAGTGTTAAAGCAACCTCACTCTACTTTACATAATCCTTAATGTATTTTTTAATACAAATTTCGATGCTTTACTTGCACTTTCCTCTTCTTATTCGTCCCCATCGTCATCTTCATAGCTTTAGGCGCATCTTCAAAAATGATATTGTGTGTATGCCGGAACTCTTTCGACTTTTTCACCTCTCCAACTTTTGTTATAATAAAAGGGATATTTTTGAAACACAAAATTTGTTTTCCTAATAGAAACAGAGATTTAAAATAATAGTTGTGGGTGAGCTAGTAACAAAAGAAAGAAGACACTGCAAAGGTCATTTAAGCCCTCCGGGGTTGTAAAAAACATTTCCCTCCATCACTATTCTTTTTTATGTTATTTACAATTGCATAATTTTGTTTGACTGAAAAATTACAACCCTTCGTTTTCCTCCACCTCTTCCCAATTTCAGCTTGAAACCGTAAAAAATAAAAATCCGGAGCGTTGTGTAATGCACAAAATAAAATTGAAGATGAGATTTCACTTTTTAAATAATAATCCAGAGAGATGAAATGAGTAAATAGGGATGTAAAATTTTCAACCGTGGTTTATCTCTTTTTGCGATTGCTACGACGCGGGGTGTAAGATATGAAAATGAGAATATTCTGAGAGGATGATGATACGATACTCTGGTTTACAATTTCAGTCATTCTTTCGAGTGCATAAAATTATAAAGAATAGTTCATTTGACAGAAAGAAACGTGAAGAAAATGATTTTAAAGAAGCTTTTGTGAATTTTAAACCAAGCCAGAGGGGATGATGAGCATGAGGATCTGATTATAGCGTTTTTACGAGAACAGAATGAAGCATAAAGTTTCACTTGCTTTTGTGTCGGTTTTTTAGCAAGTTTGAAAATGTACAGTTTTTAAAAATATTCAACGCCCAATGGAATTGTTTCATTTTTTAAATCTAGTAATTTTATTAACTTATTAACAATAATTTATATTTTATTTTCAGTGTTCCCTGTCTTCTGTAAAATCTTCCTGAAGAAGGATTTTTTTGTCAAATCAGCAAATTAACAAATGAATATAAAGTGCCAAGGTTGATGAAAAGTAAGTATTTTAAAAGCTCTTATCCAATTTTAAATGATAGCGGATCCGATGACGTGAGAAAAAAATAATTTTACTAC
Source organism: Lepidocyrtus fimetarius (assembly GCA_036507315.1). Classification (NCBI taxonomy): domain Eukaryota; kingdom Metazoa; phylum Arthropoda; class Collembola; order Entomobryomorpha; family Entomobryidae; genus Lepidocyrtus; species Lepidocyrtus fimetarius. Next base: position 17,251 of record JAANSO010000340.1, read on the forward strand.
TTTTTAAGATATAATACAATTCTTGATTATCTTTTTGTCATCATCCCCATTACCACTTTACCACCGTGGCAGCCACCATCCTAACTTTTATGCTTTAAGTTATCAACAAACCTTTTCTCACGTCTTCAATCATTTATGCATTGTTACATTCAAAGAAACTCAAGCTTGGTTTTTTAAGAATGGTTCTTATATAAAAACTGTTGAATGCAAATCCCATGACTTTACATGAACTTGAAAATGTGAAATGATGAGATCATCAGAATTTTATAGCGCAGATATAAACTAACAATAAAATTGTGTTCAGTTATGTTTAAAAGGAAATAAACTTTATGATTGCAGCAAGTGGCTGTACAATACTTTTGTTTAAGCAGTCTTGTGGGTGCCGTTGTGCAAAATTTTTAATTAAATTTGCTACTATTGCTATAATATGGGTAATTACGGAGCGAGTAAATGATTGGGTGTTGAGGTATTGTCTGGAGATTATCATTTGCAACCACTGGTTGACCTTAGAATAGCGATAAGGTAGTCAGGTAGAAATAAGATTTTTGATTAGGATTTATTGTTTTTGCTCATTCCGTTGGAAAGATTTTGATGGAATAGCGGTTTTTTATGCTTCATTGGTTAAACTTATGTTGATTGTTGTTTTGAACTTTGCTATCTGAAATATTTATCTGTAATAATTTATCCACGACTGGAAATTAGATTTAACTTCCTGATCAAGAAATTAAGATTGGATAGTTTAAATAAACTCGTATATTGAACAAATTTGTTGGTGGATTAAGTATTTAAATATTTTATACAATTGTTTGAAGAGGTTTAAAAAATAATTGTCGTGATTGTGATTATTCAATTACGGCTAATAAGGATATAGACCTGAGCGAAAAATACATGAAAACTGCAAATCTGAAAAGGAGATTAGGCGCATGCAATTTTTTGTAAGGCAACAGAGAACGCAATTCTCAACTTTAAAGGTTAACTCAGCAGTAAAAATGATAGGTTGAGAAGGATGAATGATAGTTAATATAAAAGGTAGGGGTTGTGATTACTGCTTAATTTTATTAAAGGATCATAGCATAATAAGATGATGAGGATGATTATCTTAATATGATTACTCTTCTCCTTTAGACTTTATCACTTGATTAACTTCGCTTTGTCAACAAATCCTTTGAAAAGGCCTTGACAAAAGATAATTATCGTTTTTAATAATTATTAAAACTCTCTCTTGATTCAGTTAAATACAGGGTTTTGTGGAAAATTGTCTTTGTTCATGAAAAGTGATAAAGTGTTTTACAAGTGCTGGATTAAAATGGTCTTGTGCTAGATTTTGAATCTTCTTCTTAAGTGATTAAGCTTGAAAATTACTCATTTGGGTTTTATATGTAATTACAGTTGTTAAATCACGAACACATTCTATTCTTCTATCCAATTAGATAAAGTCTACGTGACTTTTCATGTGTTTAGTGAAGTGTTGTAAAAATTGCAAAACTCTGCACCTTGACACTCTTTGAATTCCAAATTGTTTTAGAAACTACATTTCCATAAAAATTACCAAATTTTTTATCCTTATCAACAATCTCAGCTAATTTGTGAGAATGCCTTTATGAGACTGTTCTGCCTTTATGTAAGGTTGATTTTCTTTACTCGTGTGAGTTATGCAATAGCAGAGGTAACATGATCGTCATCATCATGCCAAGTGCAGCTATGTCACTGTGATTTCTTAGATTTCGAAACTTGAAAAGCCATTTAGACACAATGTCACATACACATGGTTTATGTAATACATTTTTAAAGTAAAAACTGATAAAACAATAGTAATTTCTACATGAATTAAATAAAAAGACAAGGGATAATCATAATTCATTTTGTTTTTTATAAAATGACAAGCAAAGAATATTTAGCAAAGTGGTATTTAACTTGAAACCTGAAGAAAACGTAAAAAAGCTACAAGTCTTCACTCTGTGAAACCAGATAATAATCTTTATTGGACATACGAATTCTTATGGAATTTAATAGAAATCCTTGAAAAGCAGTTGGATTTCCAATAGTTCACCAAACTGGAACCAAAAATCTCGTCTTTTGTGCATTTTACTCGTGATCCCTGTCATTGTAAAAACTTTAAATCACGACTTTTTTCTTCAATCAAAACAAAATCAGTATTTTGCAAAAACTTTTGCGATAGATTTGACATTGTGATAGGAGAAGATTTGACCAGGGAAGAAACGACTCCTCCTTTTTTGCTGCCACCGCTGCGCATGCAAAAGCAGTAAAAATATCGTCGTAAATGGAAAAGTAAATAAAATTTAGCAGAGATTTTTTATAAAAGATATAAAACAGGGAAAATGTGACGTAGGTACGTGGCTTTTAAACTGGAGATAAATTTTTATAGCAATCTACATCACAATTGTTATCGTTTTTATCTACATTGCTGAAGGAGTATAAAACTATTGCCATTGGCCAAAGAATGTAAAAAATGCAAAAACTGAACCCTGTGTCCATACCTGAATCTGCTTTATTTGCAAAATAGTCATTGTCAATGTGTTTTTAATAATGGCTGAGAAATATTAAGCAGTCTAGAAACTTGATTTTTATAAATGCAAAGCCGGATAAAACTAAAAAATGTTTATGCCCCGGACTATGCCTGAGCTGATTTTAATGCAAAACTTTAATTTTACTTTTCACTGCTGACGTCTTTTGCAGTACTAATCATGCCCAAACCAACACTGTTTTAAGAATTTATGTTTTCGCAAAAATAATAATGAGCATGTGCAAAGTACGCAGCATAAAGCCCTGGAACAAGGAGTAATTTCGCTCATTAAAGATATTAAATTACTCTAACTACCTAAACGGTTTAGATCATCTTTATTTTCAACTTCCACAATATCCACACACACGACCTTTACATAACTTTTGTAAATCTTGTTTGACATTACTTTCTTAAGCATTTCTCCTATCTTACTACGTGTTTTTATTAATTAAAAAACAAGTTTTTATCAAACGTCTTATCCTCTCAAGTATTTCAAGTATTTGCCTACTTGAGCTTCTTTGTCTGGACGTTGATGCACTGCTGATGCATCCCCACATGATCATTAGCAGTGCAAACACTAATCTTTTGTGAACAAGACGGGAACGTATTTTGCAGATTGATCGATTGACCACACTTCATTAATACAACTTCATTTATTTTCAAGGAGCAAATCAAGCGATGAAAAACGCAAAAATATTTGCAGCTGTTGCATTTTCAGTTAAAAACCTTGTTGAACAGCTGCTCAAGCTGAAATAAACACAAGAAATTCAATATATCTTCTCCAGTGTTTTAAAGATTATTTTTGCAATATTCTCTGCACTTTTTAATGCAACTTCAAGACTTTCAATTTCTAGCACTGTGACAATGAACTTTTTTAATTTAAAATCTGGTTTTTCTCCGCTCTTCTTTTTACGACTTATTTTTTGCATTGTTAGCCCCACTGCAAAAAAATTCGTTGTTGTTGCCACTCCATAAAAGAATCCCTCCCTCCTCCCTTCTGTTCTCAATTTCCTCTTAAGAAAAGGGAGAGCCTAGAAAATTAGAATCCCGCAGTTTGCGTAACCGTATCACATTGCAAAAGTTCTTTTGTGTAGCCTTTGGCTATTATTTTCATCCCCCTTTTGAGAATATTGGCCTTTTCCCTGTTTAATATTTTGGAAAATAATCAGTAAACAATAATTTTCTGCCGTCAACAACATTCCAAAGTTTAATGTTAGCGGACGGGATAATAATAGGGTTTAATAAGGAGATGCGAAAAACGGTTGAGTGGCTGCTCACAAATCTCGGGTTTTTGGTCCACCTTCATTTTAAATTACCTGAATGGTTCCTTAACGAGTAAGCTTGTAACTTTTGCTATCTGCATTTAAATTAAAAAAGATGAAGGAAAAAATAAAAAATTGCATAACTCCAAATCAAGAAAAGTGTTTTTCTAGACGCAACGACGGTGGTGAAATTGATGGTGGTAAATGTCAAGTGCGAAATGTCAAGGAAAATATTCAATAAATCATTAAAAGCGTAAAACACAATTTGTAAGTGTTAAATATTTTTTAAAATTGCATAACACCATCCCAAACCATAAAAAAGACAATCATACTTTAATGAAATGCTTGAAGATGATGCAACAAAAAGATAAAAAAGGGATGGGAATATTTTTAGATAATTTATAAAAGAACGACTTGAAATGATACCTGGTTTGAAACTTTTTTCATTGTCGGTTTGTCGGAGTGAAACATGAGAAGCAGAGAATCCGCTTGGTTTGGCCAACAATGGAATTTCGCACTAAATTTATAGCCAACTTGACAAGTTGATGATGATGATGTGTGACTGAAATGATTTTTATTTGATAGACTCGAAGCCGGGGTTTTATGTAAAGAGAAGGAAAAGTTAGGGAGAGTGGGGGATGAGGGAAAAGGTACATACTTTTTTCGCAGTGCTGTTACCTCGGTGTATTTGATTCACATATTTAAAATTATTTAAACGGGAAATGAACATAAAGAAATAAGTTTGGTGGATGAAATACGTCCTTAGAGTTTTCTTTGGTCTTATAAATACACCGATTTGTCGGAAACGAAATGGACTTTCTTGACTGTTGTCCCATCTTGACCGCTCCATCCCAGTTTAATCAATCGTCAGCATCATTAGTTAATGTGTTAATTTATAATATTGCTGTCACCATGTCAGTTTATTTGATAACGCGAATACTATGACTGCTTGTGTTGGTGACCCAGAAGAATGCAGAAGGTAAGGAGTGGATTAAAAAAATATGGTAATTTAATTAAAGGTCATCATCACAAATATTGGCTGCGTTGAACAAACAACTCTGGAATTTTTTGCATGACGTCATTCTGCAAATCTGTAAAGTAGAGCAGCGTGATTTGGTGTGGGAATTGAAGACGTAGTTTTCTAAATGAATCATGCAAGTATCGGGTTTGGTAGGAATTATACCAACAGACTATGTTTGTTCCAATTCTGGAGTTAATTCAAAATTAATCAAGTAATTGACCTTAGCCCTGATTCCTTAAGACATTGTGGCACACAGTTATGGTCAGTTCTAAACCTTGTTTTTGCACGAATCTCTCCGCTTTTAGAATTTTTTTTGCAAGAGGGTTTAGAACATTGTAAAAACATATTTAAATCTTCACTAAAACCCACGCAGGTTTTATTCCACTCGACTCATCTCTAAAAAAGATGCGGAATTATACTGCAAAGTAAAGAACAGCTATTCTTTTGATTATGTCATGCGAAACATGTCTTGCAAAAAACTAAATTAGTGAAATGGATGACGAATTGAGTTTTTTTTTGCATTTTGTTGATCTCTAAGAGAATACCGGGAAAAAGGGAGGAGGGGGAGGTTGCGAGGTGGCACCGTAACAATAAATCCAAAAGTTAGATTATCTTAATTCTGCGTACTGCTCAATCTTATTGCGTATTAAATGACAGAGCAGACAATAAAACTTTGAGATTGACATGAGAAATGAAGCGGGTCTAATTGTAAACTGATGCAATGCTTGTTTAATGCTTACGCAGTGTTTATTATCCATTTTTCATGATTTCACTGTCTCTTTGTCACACATTTTAAGATTTTTTCTTTAAGAGACAGACAAGGCTCAGTTATTTCATTGCTAATTTTCTCTTCCCAGACAAAAAAACAGCGACCTTTTCACTTTTAATCGTGAATCTTAAATGTCTATGTCTGGATGATTCGTTTTGTTAAAAAATGATTTTAAAATGATAAGATTTTGCTTGGCATTTACTTCCCGTAATATAAGAACAAGGCAATAATCATTTCATATATTCAAGTGTCGTATAACTCTTGCCTTATATAGCTGCTGAATATTTAAGTGCAACTCCCTTATAGTTTATCAAAATCAACATCACCACTCTTACAGTTTGGTAAATATAAACTCGACAAAAACGTTGGCATTTTTTAATGCACGTAATTAAAATTGTAGCCATAAACAGTCCAGATTTGAAAGAGTTGCAGAAAAGGTAGCAATTTACAAAAACTTTCACCCTTTTTTGCGTGGACACTTGATGATTACCAGACGAGCGTAGCTTTATAAAGATGCACGCAGTCCGATAAGAACTTTAATGGAAAATGGCTCTAATGAATTGAAAATGTGATTTTTCATCATTCAAACATTACTAAATATTGCAGATTATTGCGTTTTTGCAAAATGGATCACGATAAAGAAACGGATGAAGACGGAAGAGTTTGATTTCTTTTTCCTGTATAACTGTATTCCTATTTATTGACTGTTGCTGCACATTTGTACAAATTTTATTCACATTCTCATCCTCATCTTTTTATCGTGTCGTCAACATCATCAATTTGCAGATGCCTTTTGCAATAATTTCAAGGGCAACTATTCTCCCATCATTATCTTCCTAGAAGCCTTCTTTAATTTGAGTGTCGTGAATGGAATAAAATTGAACTATTTTATGATCCCGCATATAATTGCTTACCTGTAAAACTAATATGATACTGTCACGAATCCACACGAGATGGGAACGTGCTCTAAGTATAATATTAACGACCCTTCATAATATTGTAAAGATTTTCAACAATATCACGACAACTCTCATGATACCTTCATCAATTTGAGAAATTAAATGGCCTTCATGGGCTACCTGTCCACAACTCCAAGAATTTACGAAGGATACCTTGTTTTCCAAACTTCTGGAACCTGTAATTAAAAGAACTTAACGAAACTAAATCATTAAGGAATTATGTCTTGTGATGCTTACTTGGCGTTTGACGCAAGCTACACGCAAGCTCTCAATTAAAAACTAGATTGATCTGTTTTGACCTGTTTCTATAACTAGCGGAGGTGATTGTTTGTAGGAGCGTTGTGCACTTTAAGTACTAAAATGCACAGTTAAATCCATTAAAGAGGTAAAGTTTAATCTCTTAAGGCAATTTAACAGCAACCTTATGGATTTATTATGTGTAGGAAGCAACAAGTTTTAAATATCTAACATGGACTGGGCATTCTCTTTTTTCCTATTTTATTTCATACCCCAAAAACATCAAAATTTGCAAGCATTTTTGCACAAACTGCGTTACTAGTTTAGTTCAATAGGGAAATGGGCAGATAATGCAGACTTGTAAAAATATTTTTAGTTTTAAACATTAATGGTTTACTTCAAAACTAAATCAAAATTGGTAATAACACAAGTCAATAAAGGAACTTTGGTTATTTTGCAACATTCCAATTCAAATATAATTTAAATAAATAAATCTTCTCTTCCTTCTAACAATTTATTCAAATCATAACTCTTTGTTTTGATATTTAAATTAATTCGATAAATCATCTGTTTTTAAATTTACAGGTTGGCAATAAAAACGACCAGATCAATTAGCCGTGTGTGTTCTTCAAGTTTGATTTATTTTATGAACATTGTTGGGATTCTTGAGCAGGACAGGACACTGAAGAAAGGTAAGGATTTTTAATTTTGCATACTTGCTTTTGTAAACAAGTCAAAAGTACATTTTACTGATCTAGATAAGAAAATAAAAATAGGAGGGGATAGTAATTTTAAAAAGATAATCGTCATCGTGACAAGTTTAAGTGCCAAATGGATTTTTTGTCGTAATAATTGTAGCGGATGATAGGTAACTGTTGTCGTTGTTGTCCTGTCCATCCGCTTCAAATGACTCACTTGTTAAATGAACAAGTAAAAAGCTTGTAATCTAGCTTTATTATCGTCATCCTTTATTTTTTGACATATTTGGTGACTAGCCCGATCCACCTCGCAGTTATTTATTGTTTTTTATTCACAAGAACTATTTTTATGACTGGGTAGTATTTCCCACTTTATTATCTGTTTCTGCTCCGGAAGTCGGAAGTCATTGTCAAACTCACTCAAAATGGATACAGGGCTGGTTATATTTTAAACGATTTTGATAAAACATTTTTTGCAATACGCTATATACCGTTGCCAAAGGCGGTTACGTAAATAGTTCAATAATTTATTTTTTGGTCCTGTCACTTTTGTAACTGTTGTTGTTGTGGCTGCTCCCTGCTGCTGGTCATCGGCTTTTTATATTGTTTCCCCATTCTTGAATTCCTGTAACATAAAAATGCTTATTAATCATAAATATTATTGATTTACTTATTTGAATAATCATGGGTGAAAGATATTCCCAAGGAAATTAAATTCGTCGTAAAATTTATAATTTTTTATATAAGAGATCAAAAGATAATTAAATTTGGAGCGGAATAGCCAAGAAATTAAATATGGAAGGTAAAACGTAACAAAATTGAAAGCTCTCTTGACATTTAATGAATTTTTTGCCGCATTTAGTTTTATGCGTCGATTATGAGTGTTCTTTTATGACGATCAAGCTTAAAATTTTATTTTTCATTGTTAGATTAAAGCCGAGTCGCAAATAGTAGAATATAAAAACCCATTTATAATTGCTAGTTTTTAACTCGGTGCTCGTTCTCGCACAAGCTATTTAAACAAAGCATGCAAAAACCAGCCAAGTCACTCCAACTTCCGGTAATAATAACAGAGGATGATGATTGCTATGAAGAGACTGCTGTACTATGTGACACTGTTCTCAATGCTCTCTATTACCGTTTTCAGATTCTGCTACGGAAGTCAATAAAAAATGGAATGAAGGATGAGAAAATTGTTCAGGATGTAATGGCATTGCAAGCACAATCATCCTCATTCCTGCAACTACAGCGACATACACTCTTATCAAAAACCTACTCATGTTGACGATGACAATGTTCATCACAATACGGCACAATATTAACCGATTCATTTAATAAGAAATCATGATATGGGATCGTCATAGTCACTGTGTATTCTATTATTTGTCATTGTCAGCCCTGTTTATGATACTCTCATGCTTTTTTTCTCGATATCAAATGGAATGTTAATTAATAGGTATAAAACATAAAAACTCGAATATTTACTTTTGTTGTTTTTACTAAATGATTGCAATGGCTCTGGGCTCTTCTTTTAACATCATCCATGTTCAACTCCTCCGTTCATTTAACTTCGCGAGCATTGTCTTTTTCATTGAATCCTGCAAAAATTAAATGAAAGGAAAGAAGAAACTGGTGACAGTGCAGCGTATGAGATTTGGATAATTACCTTATCCAATTTTCTCATAACCTGCTTTGTTCACCCACTCTGCTAATCTGCATTGTGTGTTTTTTATATGGAAACTACGTCATCTTTTCTCTTAATCATCCTTCCTTTTAACTCAACGACTGCTGCTGTGATTGACATTACCTTGTAAACTTGTATGACTAATCACAATAAGTTTGGTTGTGTGGCGGACAGAATTTTAATACAAGTGGGTTGTGTACAAGATGGAAAGTGAATTGTAGTGAAGATGATAAACATTGGCTAAGATTTTTTTACTTGGTTTGGGACTGACTTCCTAAAGAGCAGATGGACAGTTTGACTCATCATAATATTATAGTAAAAAGTATCTGGGCATATAAATGCTCATTAATATTCTCATCATCAAATCAAATCATACATTTTTTATGTAAAACATTCCAATCTAAAGGTCATCTTGACAACAAAGTTTGTTTTCAGATGTCGTGCTGTATTTTTTAAATGCTTTAATGACCATTCCATGATCTTTGACATGATCGTCATTGTCATCAGTAAAATAATTCTCGAAGCCCTAGAATATCTTTGATAGTAAATAGCAGGACTATGAAGTTGGTTACTCTAATCTTGGATTAGTTAAAAATAGGGGGATTGTGAATTCGCCTAATTCATAAATACAAATTTGTTGTAAAAATTTCTAATTTTTTAAAAGTCCAATAATTCCATTATGGTCTATAACTAATCTTAATTGCGAGACTATTTCCTTGTAATTCTTTTATCTATAATCGTAAAGGTCTTTTAAAAATTTAAATACATAGTCAATGCCAAATTAAAAAAGAACAATGCGTACTTAAATGAATGAACAAAGTACACAAATAAAAGAATTTTTTAGTAAATTTATGACAATAACGATCCCCAATCATTTTCAAAGTTCATTAGACAATGTGTTTAAAACTGATATAAAACTAATTGTAAAATACAAGCATAATAATTAAAATTATTTAAATTACAGCAATTTTGTTATAATTTAAGGTCTCTCCTACACACTTTGTACTTATTTTAGCATTATTTACCTGCAAAAAGGAAGTTTGGGTTGATGTCGAGCCACGTGTAGCGTAGTTTTACCAACCTCTTTGCTATATTTACCTGAAAAAATGGGAAGCAGTTCTTAATAACGTTTTTTCTTGTAATTCTTCAGTAGGTCTGCAACAACCATTTATTATTTTTATTCAGATTGCTATGAGATAGAATTACGAGCATCAATTACAATTTTTTAACAATTAGCAATAAAATTGTGATTTGCATGTGCCACCAACATATAACGTCTGAATGATGATGAATATTTTAAAATGTACCTCTCTCTCAGTAATTACAATTTGTTAATGTTTATTTCTAACTTTATTACACATTTTTACTAACTAATTATTACTATGAAATTATAGAGAAAGAGGAAATTCTTCGAAGTTGAAATCGGGTTGATGATGAAAAGGAAGGCATTTATAATCATGTCAGAGAGAAGTGAGCAGCCTATCTCTGTGTGTCACCAAAGTTAACAATTAATCACCCGAACTTACACAAGAATCATGCTGGTTAAATAGAAACATAGTGAATTAAACCTTACCTTAGGCCAGAGAAAGATAAGTTTTGACAGAGGCGCTAAATCAAAAAAGTTTCTAATACTAAAAATAATATGCAAATGCATTGAGCGTAGTAAAAATAATAGGATTGAATACTTTATAGACACAAGCGTGTATAATTGCATGTCGCATTGTTACATTGTAACTCATTCAGGTATTTTATGATTAATATTTTAAGCATATGGAGGCAGTGGTGGATGGCTGAGGTGATGTCACCTCAACGCAATGCACATTTTTCAAAATACAAATGGTGCGTACGAAGTTGCAATTCTTGGGATTGTTTTGCGATGCTAGAAAAGGTCTTTTAAAAAAGATGATTTATTTGAAATGACAAACAAGGTGTGGAAATTCTTATCTTTAGAGATTACGTAGACAAAAAGGTAGATTACAATGGTTGCAATGTAAATCAAACGAAGAGAATTAACGTTATATGAAATATATCCGCTCTTTGATAAGCCAATTTGTTCGTGTTTTGTTAAAGTTATGCAAATAATAAAGTGATGCAATTCTTTGAATTGGTTGAGCTTTGTCTTAAGAGAACAAAGTTCAATAAATAATAATAGAAAAAAATATTTTGGGTGAATAATAATTTCAAAACTAGAATTAAAGTTGGGCAGGGCAGTTAGAAAAGAAAGGTGAATAGCAAAATCTAAATTAAAAGTGAAATGTCTTTTAAATATAATTGAGTTCCTTTTAGTAAGATTCTGCCATGTCACTTTATTTTTTGTTTGATTTTGCGTAGCAGGGTTGAGAGAAAGGGTGAAGTTTAGCAGAGCAAGTTTCCGGTTTTATTCAGAAAATCAGACAGGCAAAAAGTTTGAATTGACAAAATGAAAATATAATTGAAAGTGAACATAATTTATTATTTTGCTTAGGTACATGTTTTTAGCCGAAAAGTAAACTTTGATGTAAGCAAGATGCCGCCAAATCTACAATAAAAGTAAAAATGATTGAGTTCAATTGAAAATATATTTTTAACTCTCAAAATATTTAAAACCTTGAATTATAAAAAGCCATTTAAATGCCTTGGAGCCATTTTAATTATAGAAAAATTGTCATTTAAAAAGCATTTTTTGTTCATCTCTTGTCACTTTCACTCTTTCTAAAAGATTTTGAAAGTTTGAAGAGGTTTTTAAAAGTAAATAATGTTCAAGAGGAAAAGAAGAGTCCTTCAGATTTGCAAGGTTTCCTTTTAAAAAATAATCACATTCTAAAAATAAGCAAAGAGAGCTAATGATGATGTAAGTTTATTACTTTTAATGAATAATTGTGCAGAAGTTGATGAAAACCGATTAGGGATATTTCTGCAGGCAATTTAATTTTGCTTACTGATTGGAGAGGACGAACAAAATTCAAATAAGTTTTAGTAATTGCCGAGATTGCTTAAGGCAAGTTAATCAGTTATTGCAAATGACAAGGGATAAGCTTAAGTGTTGATTTTTTCAGTTGTCACTCTGCTTGAACAAAAGACTTTAGCGATACATTTATGCACATTTAATCAAAAATTATTTAAAGAGGAAGAGCAGGTGTTGATTGGGAGTTGAATGGAGTGACGAAATGGTCATTGTTATTTTTTGCCAGAAGCGGTGTCCATCGTCATTATCGTCACAGTCGTTATCTTACAAAAAATCCTCACCTTTTCCGTGTGAAAGGTCACGTTTGATACAGATAGGATTGGAAGGAGTTGAAGCTACGCGAATTCGATCCATCCTTCAACATTTGCCAACCTTTCTTGACTTGTAATTGTCTAGGTCTTGTCTCTTTTTGTCATTGTATAATCATTTTAAAAGGCGCTGTTACTAATTAACATTCAAAAGGGAATAAATATTTGCAAAATAGAAAGATTGCACTAGTGCCAATTTATTTACCCTTCTTCACCTTAGTTTTTAATTGCATACGGTAATTAGCTTTAATGTGATAACTACTTGAAATGACGGCAAACTTCGCTAAATCTTTCATTGCCGTTTTTAGGGTGCTTGTGGAATACTAATCTTTTGACGTAGACCGACAAATACTAACAAAAATAAGCGTTTAAAATAAACAATGTTAAACGAACCGTTTAGGTTTCCTGTCCGTAACGTTGTTTCGTAGGATTTTATTTTTTCTATTTGTTTGATTTTGATGTATTATCACCAGCTTGAAAAGGTAAATTTAACAAGGATTTGCAATGAAAATGTCAATCACTTAAAAGGGGGTTGAACCACCCACTCTTTCCTTTTTTGTTTACCTTTTTAGCTAGAAATTAGCCATTAAAAGAAGTGCTTCTCATGACAAAAAGACGGTTCTGCTATGTTCTCCAATTTCCTTTATCATTTTACCATTTAATGTTTGCATTAAAAATGGATTTTTAAAAACGACCACTTAAATTTTTTCTACTCAAATCCACTTTCCCTTTTTCTGTCAAAAACGAACCCGTAATAATAGCGTACGAATAAAAGGCAAAAAGTTACAAACGCAATTTATAGCAAATTTAGTCTTTACTGTGGACATCTTCTTCCTTGTTCCGTCCTCAATTTAATGTCCCGCCTTCCAGAAATTAAAAAAGGTTGCGTAAAGCTTTGCCAACTTTGCATAATCATATTTTGCAGTAAAAAAGTTACGAAATGTGGGGAGGATGAAGATATATGATGACAATGTTGCCAGCCTAATCTTTAAAAACCGTTTATCCATCTCGTTGTGTTTTAACGGTAACGGTGACATCTTCTCCTCCTCTTGTCCTCTCCACTTTCAAAACAATTTTGCTATCAAAAGATAATGATTATCATAAAATGCATTTGCTATTAATGCAGACACATTAAAAATGCAAGAAGAACTGGTAATAATTATCAAAATAGTCGTTTGTATTTTATTACAAATCTTATTACACTTTAATAACGTATCGCTGTCGCTCTTATCTTCATTTTCCAATAAACATGACGTGATGAGGAGAAGGATAAGAAAAGCAATGCTTCCCATAACAATCCATTTATTGAACAATAAAGAAACTTACAATTGATGGGGATGACGGTGAATTGGCGCAGTCTGCAGTTACTCGCAGTTCTACGTCATTCAAGAGGCGGCGGAGGAGGTGGCCTGGCGGCGCTATTGTCAGAAATAATGTGAATATGATAACGTTTGTCTTCCTCTGTTTTGCTGAGTGAAGAAGTGATTGTTACAATTAATTACTGACCTAATGACCTGTCTTGTGAAGAAAATCTGTTTAGCAATAAAATTAATGTTTTGTTTAAAAAATAGTTGTTCAGATGAATGAAATGCATTGTGAAAATAGTGTGATGATTCGAGATGAAAAGGTGACATTGCATTAATGACATCCAAATAAAAGTTGCACATTTATTGCACTGCAATTCTGAGAGGGATAGAAACAAGAATCCTCCATTAAATTATTATTTGCCAATAATGTATATTTTATGAGCTTTTCTTAATGAAAATAATGTCACAGAGAATTCTATTTTTGAACAATAACTTTTGCTTTTAATACCACTCTCCCAGCAAAAGCATTTTGCAATGATGAAAAAACCATGTTTCCTCCAATTAGTAACGATGGTTAAGCTAATTAATAACTGGGAATATGACAGCATTAATTAAACCCAGAGTTTTAAGATTTTTAAAGACGAGATAATACAAGTCTTTTTGAATTGGTTATTGATTTTTTAAATATTTTGAAAATAGCAAAATGCATTATTTTATTGCACAATTTGTTATTTAAAAAGTTAAATTGCGATATTATTACGATGATTATAGTATCGGACGTGCTCTTAAAATATCAACAGATGCATTTTCCTTAAACCTCCTTCTTTTGTTTCTTATTTACCCAATTGGAGTTGTGGTTCCCCTTCATTTCTTCAGAGATTTTTGCTCTACATATTTTTTATCACGTTCCATCACACATCTGGCAATAAAAATACTGCAATAACAATGCAACTTGCAGTAATAATTTTATTGTTGAAATGTTGAGAACACTGTCATTGTCATGATTTTAAGGTGGCTTTAAATTTTTTTAGCCGCCTCCACCACATCACATGTAATAAATGAGACGCACGCAAAGAAGGCCCAGTTCTTAATTGCCCGCAAACAGTTGAACAACTTTAATACTATTGTAGTCAACTTTTACCCGCAGCCGTATGTGTTCATTTTTTACGATTTGTACTCATTCACTTTATTTAGAGTAAATCCTTATGCAGTTGGCACAGAAATTGAGAATCAAGTACCTTTTCACAAGTATTCGTCTTGTAAGAAAAAATGAGCTATTTTTGTAAAATTAAGGTTTATATTTGGATTGACATGATCATCTCTTTCAATTTGAGCTGCATTTGCAGTTATTTAACTAAGAAATATTTTAAAGCGTTAGTAAAAAGTAAATTCCTTCACTTCTCATACAGGCGTGTCCTGTTCATATGTAAGAAACTTTAGTTTCTAATCTGTAGTATAAACTTGGAGTAAAAATTGATATTTTAGCTAGTCAGAGAAAAAAAAGTTCATTCAGATGATGCTGCATTCCTTGAATTGTGCACAATTTGTTAATTCTGAAGTGGAGAGAGCTACTAAAAACCCAGTCGTATAATCATCCTCATTAATTTCAAAACGCACGACCATCTTGTACTTCCGTAATGGGTTGCAATTTTAATAAAGATGAAATGTGATCGTCAGAGTTATTAAGAGACTGTGTGAACTAATTAGCTGGGCAAATTCAACTGTCATGATCGTCAGCATCATCGTTTTTTATTAAAAGGAGCAATTACACAAGAAAATGCAGACTAAAATTTTGAATGTCGCCATTTGAATCACTTCCAGATTAGCCACTCTCCCCCTTTTTAAACTTTTGTGAATGTAATGAAAAAAGTTGAATGTTTATAAAATCACGAGGGTAGTAGTGTGAATGAAAGCTCCTCCCTTGTTCATCTCCTCTGCATTTTTTTAAAAATATAAAGTGATATGATAATGGGACTGATGCGTGTTTAATAGTTCAATTAGAGTTAATTACCAGCAGTAAAAAATATGACAAGAACATGCTTTTGTGTTTTTCAAAGGATAGTGAACTCTAAAAGTGCAAAATGCTGCTGCTGAGGATACTGTCAAGTTTACTTTTTCTAATAACCGACATATTTTTTAAAAACTTGCTTGGAACATGACAATACAAAAAAAATCCGATTTTAATAAATTGTATGAAAAGTAAAAGATTGAGGCATCGGCGATCTTTTCTTTAACCTAGTTCACACTATTCCTTAGCATCTTGTAATTGCGTGTTCACTGTGCATCCCTTGATTGCACTTGAAATCATTGCAACTGACACGCTACACTTCTCATACCTTTTTGAAGTTGCTGTTTAATACTACTTGCTTTGCGGATATAAATGATTATTTCGCATATTATTCCAACTTTAAGTCAGTTCATACTGTCACGTCAAATTGCGTATCGTAAGGATCAGCACGCACAAATCACGCCAGTGGCTATTTCTACTATTTGTGTCAGATTTAACTTTTTACTCTTAAAATGACAAATCTTTTTATTTCCCAATCGTCATTATATTTCACTTGAGTATGTGATAAAATGAAAGATATGAAATGCAATTCTAATTTCCATTTTTCGTAATAAATCCCTCTCGGATTTCTACTTCTCTTATTTCCTAGAAAACAAAGAACAATGTGAAGAATTTTTCTTACATTTTGCAAAAAACTTTTTCCTTTCTTCCACATTTAAAGGGAATCCTTTTTAATCAACGCGGGATATTGCATTAGAAGGTTTTTAAAGAAAGTAAGCCAGTCAGTCATCATCATCTTCATTAGATCTGTTAAAAATGATTTTGTGTTGATGTTTTTTATACATTTTTGTGGTTTCTCGGTACGTCGACTCTTCACTTTTTTCATATTATGTACCTAATACCTAAGTAGAGAGCCAATTTGTCTGGTTTTGAGTTACTTTTTGTAGATTTTTAAAAAATGTCACTGTTTATTCTGAAAAGTAATTTTTATGTTGAGGATGACATGAAAAAGTGAACTTGCAATAAAATTTATTTTTGATAGGCTTCACTTGCCTTGTACCTACCCACTTGGTTTTCTGAATTAGAAAATTTCTTTTGATTTTTTAGTGGTTTTACCCAAAATCCAGGTACGTTGACTTTTCTATTTTAAGTTATTTTAAAAAGTAAGACAGTTCAATTTTCCAAATATTATTTTTAAGTAGGTAGGTCAGGTATTTACTGTGAATTGGGGACAATCCGAAAATATTTATCGGAGTGATCCATTTTTGATTTATTACCGGCCAATTATCATTAAACCAAAAACAATTTAGTATGATTGAGTTGGTTACAAAATTCAGTACGTAGGCACATGTTACATCTCCTTCAAAATGTGTGAAAAACTTTGGCAGACCTACATTTTTACTAAACAAAAAACACTGTTCCATTTTCTAATTATTTTCACAAGGTTTTACGAGAACCCGCATGTGATTACTGCGTAATTAAAGAAAAATCTTACAAGCGTGAAATGAAGAGCACACAAGTACGCAAGAGCTTTTGAGGACAATTCTTTAAAAGGATTTCCTTTTTCAACTACGCATGGTTCTGATTATGTTATTTTCTTTAAAAGAAATTAGCACGGCGTTAATTAAAATTACGGTTTATGAAACGTAATCCGCATCAGTTACACTCCGTGAGAATAGAGTCCTGAGGCAAAACACTTTTTCACTGCTTTGTCATATTTCTGTCATTTTTGTTATTAATGTTACTGTGTCATTCTGTGTTTCCATTAGTGTCAAAGTTTTGTCACAAAAAGGTAAAATTTTTGAGATTTTTAATACTGCAGTAGATTTAATATGTACTTTGCTAATTGAGCAGAGAATAATACGTAATCGTGATCTTCTCGTCCTCACGCCAACACTTGTGCTCTTGTAATGATAAGCTAATGACGATCATAATAAACGTAATTATCATTAAGTAAATTTAAAATGTTCCTTGTGGGATAAGATTATCATAGGTTTAGATTTGAAACGCAAACTCTTCTTTTAGTGCATTTCTAGAAATGAATTGCGTAATGTGCAAGTTAATTTAAGTGTGCAAATAATTTCGATTTTCACGGTGACTTCCGTTTTTACTAGAGAAGATTATTTTCCTTCCTTATTGTGTGGTCTGTACTTGATATATACGCATTTTTAAAGAAAATTTTGTGAAATCTGCTAATGCTATCCATTTTTTATAATACTTTTCCCAATTTTTTATCAATTTAGTTCCGAACAAGTAAAGTTACTTTGCGAGAGGATTTAAAGAGATGATGTCCAGTGAAATGAAGTGATGCGATGTGCGCGTGTACAATGTTATTACGTAACATTATAAAGCCCAGGTGCAAATTGGGAAGTTCACTGTTGTTGTTGTTGTGAAGTCCTTGCAAACAGAGCGTACAACCGGTTTCAGCTTGGTTGACCATTGTATAAGAAGTATATCGTATCGTCGTAATAATCACCTTTTAAACTGATTTTTCTCTTGTTATGGGAGAAGAAAAAACCTATTTGAATTGCATGCACGACATGGCAAATAAAATGGCAAAGGCATTTTAAAAAAATGGAGTGCGCACTACTCCGGAAAATATTGCAGTTTTAAAAAAAGGAAACATTTGTAAGGGAGTTTACTGTTTTATCCCTTCTCTCATGCTTTAATCAGGAAAAAGTAATAAAAATGGAATGAAAACGAACTATGTAAAATTCACTGATAAAAATATTTTACTGTCTCTAATTGAGATTGACTTTGGCAAACCATGGGAGACTCTTTTTTAAACCGCTTTCCGTAAAGACGCACAAATTGAAAAAGGAAATGCTCTTTAGCTCGTTAACATCACGTTTAAAATGAAGTCGCTCATGTTTTGTGGGAGGGAAGGATGGAGGGAAAGCATGTCACATGTCATATTCCGTTCACTTTAAAGGCTCGCATATTTTGCACATTAGAAACTAATGCACAATCTACATGTTTTCCTTTATGGTTATTATTCTACTATTCAAGATCAATTGCAATCATCATCCTTCCTCCTAACTTGTCGCCAGTACATAAAATTAAAGAATAAAATCGTGTAAATTCTTTTCCTGTTTTGTGTTTGCACCGTCTCTTCCGTTTGTGCACATTTTATTGCTCTATTTCTTATTCCCAGGGTTTAAAGGAATTTACATTGTTCAAGTATTAGCGGATTCTTTTTTAATAACTACAGCCGTTCCTTTACAAAGAAGTTACCACCTCCCTTTTTTAATCTGATTTTAAATAGAGTGTACTTTACTGTTTTTAATACCAGATGTTTCTTTAAAATCGCGTAACGTTCCTATTCAAGTCGTCATCCTCATAGAAATTTTTACTTGTTTTTTCAATTTTTCAAGGGAAAATTTGTTATCACGCTGATCAGAGGATCAGAGTCATTGTCATTGATACGCAATTATCTCATAAAAGACATTTCGTTTTACCTTTTTCTAGTAATACGATGACTATGTTGTAATCTTAATGTCATCTATTTTTTATTAACACTTAAACAGGGAATGAACTCGTAATAAAAAGATGGAAAGGAAAAGCTCGTTAAGAACGTAGTTAGATAAGTGATTTAATAAATGGCAGTTAAAATAATGCTTTAGCTTTCCTTCGCTCACAGTACATTATTACCTAATTCTATTTTGTTTTATAAATTGAACTGTAATTGCGGATGTTAGATTTAAGCGCGTAGTTAACGCACAGATTATTATTAGAGCATTAGTTATTATTGCGTAGACTCATTAACTGCGATTTTGCATTTAGCTACAAATAAAATTAGCTGCTATTCGGTTCATAGACATTTTCCTCTGTCATTGTAATATTTGTTCTCATACTTAAACAAATTTTTTATTGCTCCTGTCAATGACTGTCGGCCCTTCCGAAAGAATTTTAGTTGAATGGCTTTAATGAAACCATTACCCATCTATGTTTTCACTTGGGCTGGGAATAAAAATTATAAACAAGTTGCACTTTCTTATTAAAAATACTCGTAAACACATTTTACGAGTGCAAATTTAATGCCAAAAATCTTAGAAAAAATTGCAAAGCTCAGGGAAAATATAACCCGTTTAATAAATGATAAACTGCGTTTTGTTTTAAGATTTGTTTGGGCAGTACTCCTGCGGATACAGGAATCATGAAAGGTTGATAGAGAATGCTCAGGTGTTTTAATTTGGTTGACTGCATTATATACACGTATGAATTCCAAGTTTAAAAGTACTTTTAATATGAATGAAGAAACTGCTTTAAAAAGACTCAACAATTCTATTTGTAGAATTGTGGGAGGAAGGAAAAAAAGAAAACTATTTTTTATCTGCTTGCTATTAGGCACCTGTCTATGAAACACGATAATGATGATGATGTATCAAAATTAAAAGCTTATTTAGAAACGTAAGCATTCTCAAATACATCAATATTACTAAATACATTCTTATGTATGAATTTTTATAAATTTTTATATGGATAAATATACACATGTTTTTGCAATTGTTGTTGCTTAGGTATAAAAAAAGGAAAAAAATGTAAGAAATGAAGAAAGGGATGATGAAGCTAATTTCTTAAGTAAAGTGGTGTTTGTAATTTAAAAAACTAAAGCTGGGATTATGGGAAGAAAGTCAAAAGAAAAAGCGACTGCTTGTAATTTAAAACAAGGAGTTGTCTTAAAAAAGAGCAACATTACACATAGACACAGGAAACTTTTGTACGCTACGACAGGTATTGTACATGTCTATGTAATTTTATTTATCCCCTTCATTATTTGCTATATCAGCAGCACATTAAAATTATTACTGTATTTAAACTTGGCAAGTTAAAATAACACAAAGTGCCAGTATATTTTAAACTGCTATAATAACGTTTTTTCGAAACAAAGCAAATTTGTTAGAAGAGTTCATTCGCAATTATAAAATTACTTTGGCTTCTTCTCCACATCGGCTTTTTTAATATAGTATGGCAATATATGAGGAAAGTCAGTAGAATTGTACAACTCTCAGAGTTTACCTGTCATTTTGCTTCTGTCGTTGGTGATAAAGTTGGTGTAAAATTAAGTGTTTCGTTTAATTTTAGTGCGTTTTTATAGTTTAAAGAAATGGAAAATTAAAATTTCACTTGTTTTGTGTTTGTTGAAATGAAAAGTTTGATTATTTAAATTATTTGACTATTGATAATCTTATTTTGATCAATATTTTTCTCTTGATTTGAAAGCAATTAAAACTTATTTGAATAATGACGAAGAGGAAATTTTCTTCGTATTGTAAACTGATAAAGGATTTAAACGGGAAAGTTTTCAGATAAGATGATAAAATAAGTGTGTAATGGTTGCAGTACGAAGGATTAGTTATTTTCACGATGATTAGTCATCGTAATCAGTTCAGTTACCGAGAATTCCCCACCAAAGCTAACAATGCACAGGAGGATTGATTTTGTTTAATGCAAAAAGCTGTTTTATTTGTTCTGTTTGTTGAGTTCTTCTCTTGTCTTCCTACAAAAATCAATATATTTGTTTGGATTGTGGATTGTGTTTGTAAACTAAATACAAATCTGTCATATTTTAACTACAAACCTGGAAACCTATCTGATTACTTAATTTCCTAATGAAGTGAAATCCATATTGTTGTTTTTCTCTAAGCGTAGTTTACCGATTATGTAATTTGTTAAAATCGTTTGGAAATCCTTAATTGATTATTTTCGTGAGAATAATTTGGATGTTTGTGAATATAATGCGTAAGTGATTAATGATTTAAACTAATTTAAAATGGAAAAATATGCCAATTTCGTTAAACTATGTACTCGAATCTAGTGTAGGATTTAATATTGAACCTTTACGATGGTAAACATGATCGTAAATAGGAAAGTTATGAATTTAACATGACATTGTCATCATAGCAAGGTTTATTAGAGAGGGCTTTGTTGCAGATTAAAACTTTATCCCCTAACTAATAAAATCAATGACTAATCCCAGCATCCCAATATTTTTACGCAGTTTCAAGGAAAACTAAAGGATTATTTTTTGTTTAAACAATGATACAAGCCGTGCTTAAACCTCTAGAAATGAAGCGGTAAGGAAAATGACATTGTCAATGCCAACATAAACCATTGAACTCTTCACTTTGGTCCCTTGACTAGTCATTCCTATAAAATCCATTTTGTAGTTGTTTTTGTTAAAAAAACTGGAATAAATTAGTATTATTGTTAACTCAAAATTTTGAGAATTTCTAAAGATGACGATAATAATGGCAGGACTAGCAGCATAATAATTTTATATGAATGTGTGTGGCATCATCATATCTTCTTAATCATCATGGTATGGCGCTTAAGAAGTAAAATTTTCCCAAGTTTAGAATGATTCTCATGTCTTTATGATAGTAAATAACAACTTACGATGCTTCTTTTAGTCTTAAGTGGTTTGGCCTAACCGAGTTAAGTAAATGTAGTGAATGTATTTAATGTAATTCACTTTTTTTGGGATGATAGTGGATGAGTTGCTTCTTGAGGATGATGTGATAGCGCTGCTGATGATTCATCAGTAAATCTCGTCATCCTCTTATTCAATCCACGAGTTTGTTTTGGTGCGCGCGTTGTTATCCTTGCGCGTTTTCTTTTTGACTTTTAAGCTCATTTTCTATTTTCTTGGTGAAGTGTAAACACATTTTGTGAAGAGGGGCTCCGTTCTTATCGAAAATATGTGTCGTCAATGCTTTTATCATATCTGTTTGCCACCACCTGAACAATTTTAAGTGTCAAAGCCTTACTCGAATAAGAATTGGTTAAAATCATTAGCTGTACAAATCGTACATTGGATTTGAGAATTTTGTTAATTGTTTATTGATATTGTCTTTTTCTTTTTACTTTTGGCTTAAAGTGAAGACAAGTTAAATAGGAAGTGTGTGATCCTATTTGAAATATATTTTTAGTGTTTAAAATTGGTTTTAATGAACTATTCTGGAAATCTTGGGATTATTTTTAAACCAGGAAATTACTGCCGCGATTAAATGGTAAATTTAATTTGATAGTTAAGTTAAAACCTAAGCAACTAATAATAATACGCTATTTAATCTAATAAATCCCTACTACGCGCAAGCTAAAAGCTATAAAAATCGATTCGCAAATATCTAAACCGAACCAATTTAACAGCTGCAGAGAGTGACCTCGAGTTAACAGTAAACTTGGTTAGACTAGATTTTGTTGTGTTTTTTAATTGCTGTTGTAAAACGACCGTTGTCAATAAATGTAAACAAAGGATTTCCATGAAATTGATCCTGATTTTGGCAAATATTTACATTTTAGTAAAATATAACTATTTCAGACAAAAAAATGCACATGATATACACTTAGAATTTGCTAGTTTTGCTAATATTTGATAAGGCTTGTTGACCTGTCAGCTGATAAGCAAGTATTTATTTTCATCTTGTCCGTTGTTGTCGATTTTTTCATAAAAAATGTGCAAGGACGGTTTTTTTGCGAAAATCTATCCATTTAAATCGCA
>JAANSO010000341.1:0-40368 GCA_036507315.1 Lepidocyrtus fimetarius
AAAAACAAAAGTCTCAAGAAATACCTCTCTTGATCGTTTAAGCCACATTGCGCTATTCTTCCAATAATTTTTCCAATGTGACCTTTACGTCTTTCCCATCTTTTAACATGTTTCTTTGAGCCATCTGGCATATTTACCAAACTTCTCACCCAAGTATAATGTTCAGGAATTTCTCTATAATACAAAGTCTTTGCAAAATCATCTTCAGAGTTTAATCTAAAGTAATCAGTAAGCATTGTTTCTCTATCTGTTGCTCTTTGAGCGGCTTCTTCTGCTTCACTCGGATCAAAATATACAGGTTGCTGGTTAGGTAAATGCAAGTCTAATCGAATTACGGCGTGACTTTGCTTATGCATTTCAAATCCAAAAATTCGCCAAGCAGCTTCTGGTGGGCTAACGTAGCGTGTATTAAGAAAATTTCTAACTTCGTTGTATTCAGAAGAACCAATTTCAATGTTTGCGCAATCATGTCCTTTGTATACATATTTATATAAATACTTAACACTTTGTATGGAAGAACATATTTCAACGTTGATATGGCAGTTGTAAGCCAATAATAGATATCGATTGTATGGTACAACCCAAGAATTATCAATTGATTTATTGTTATGTAAAATTGGAGGACTTTCACGCCGCTTATACTGAGGATATCCATTCACATTAATCAAAGTTGTTTCATTAAACATTTTGGGAAATTTTTTAGTGCATGTGTCGCCATCCATGCAAACGCATTTTGGATTCTGCTTACCGCATGGTCCATGAATCATTTGTTTTGTAACAATTTCATACAATCGTTTATCTTTAACAGGATCCGGAATCTCAGCAGAAACAATTCTGTCAACATCTTCTTCTGTTTTTAATTTATCATCCCCATCCAGGGTTATAAGGATATGAGCATGGGGTAAACCCCGTTTCTGAAATTCAATAACGTAAATCATTGACTTAACTTTGCCAAAAATTTGATTCTCCTCAATATCTTTTAGCACAGCCTTAAGCTTAAGTTTGAAGACTCTTGCAACAATATCAGGTCTATTGCTGGCTTCTTCGTTATCCAGATTAACTTGAATATCTTTCCATTTAGGATTACACGTCATGGTTACAAACAAATCTGGCTTTCCAAATTTAGTCACAATAGCCATAGCGTCATTATATCGCTGTTTTTGATTTCTTGGACTACCTTCAAATGATGAAGGTAATATTACCATTTTCCCAATTTGATCGGCATTCATATTAGTTTTTGCAAGATACTCTCTTAATGAGTTATAATTTTCAACCCTTAGCCGTTTTTGGTTTTGAATTATATAATTTGTTCGGTTTGCTTCCATGCGGCAATAACCATCAACAAAATATTGCTGTGTCAATTTCCCTCCATGCAACAAAGGATTAAATCCATCTCGAACTGATAGAATATAGCAATAATATTGCTTCTGGGAAATTCTTACTTTTTTATTACTACTTGTCGTCTGATAAAGCTCAGTATGCCAACTTTGATTACCATAAGGATAAAACAATGGATAAATCATTGCGTCTAAATTTGGGTCCAAAATACTAATTCTTTTTAACGAATTTTCACCAGATTTTAAGTGGACAATTAGGTCTCGATTCATTGGTGGTTCGCCATCAGCATTTTCAAATACTATGGCTACCTCACTTACTCTTGGTTTGTTATATCTTCTTGGATCACAGTTACGATCCTGCTTAATAGCCATTAAAATTTCAGGCATATTCTCGGAGCCATGTATTTCTAGCATTTCTTTCTCAACTTGGTGAAGCATTTTGTATGCTTGTGCAAGCGGATTGTGCTCATTAAAAAATATGGTTAAGTCCTTCATTAGGTCTTCCGATACACCAACTGTTCCAGGTTGTCTTAATCTTTCAAGTGCTGCCTCGCTCTCGTCTAAAATATAAATTTGCGAAAAAGCCGGAGAATTACCTTCATTGGGATGAAGGGCACCGGTTCGGTGATATATTGACCCTTGAACTCTGAAACAATATGGGCCGGAACCATTTTTTGGTAATTGTAAATTAGCACCCATTGAGGCAAATGCTAAAGAGCAATTAATTCCTCTTATGTGTTCCTTAAACGATTTACTTTCGCTATGTCGATTCATAAATAAATCTTCAAGTAGTTTTGGCCGAGCCAAATCAGGAAGCTTGACTCGTCCTTCTCTACAGCATCTTGTAAAATTATTGCCAACTTTCTCATCCTGAAAGTTTTTTGAGTTGCAAAAGGAACATAGAAAAGACATATTTCCACAGTCATGCTCAACAATTAAGTTTTCATTGTCTGAAGAATCAATTAGCATTTGTTTAAATATTGTTACTTTATTTTGCCGATTGGCTTGATTTGATTGTCTTTGATGTTCTGCATGATTTGCAAGTCTCAATTGTCTTTGTTCATCAGTTTCAGATTCACATCTCTTTCTCTGAGAGGCTATAACACCATCAATTCGTATTTGCCTTTGCTCAGATGTTTCATTTGCAAGTTTTGCTCTTTGTGCAGCACCTCTGCGGTCAAGTCTTGCTCGTTTTGCTTCATCAGTCTCATTAGCAAGCAGTAATCGTTTTCTTTCTGCGGCAGCTGCGCGCCTTTCTTCGTCAGTGTGGTATTTTTTTGGCGGCATAATTTTTTGTAAAATAATTTACTTACGTAAATTTTATTTTAAAAATATAATTGGCAATGTTTTAAATGTCGATTACTTAT
The DNA here is from genome assembly GCA_036507315.1 of Lepidocyrtus fimetarius. Lineage (NCBI taxonomy): Eukaryota > Metazoa > Arthropoda > Collembola > Entomobryomorpha > Entomobryidae > Lepidocyrtus > Lepidocyrtus fimetarius. The sequence continues at coordinate 2,705 of JAANSO010000341.1, forward strand.
TTATCGACGTTTTATGTGTCGATTATTTAAGTTTCGATTATATATTCGTCGACTTTTTAGTCGTCGATGTTATGTTTGTCGACAATTCAAATGTCTACCGTTTATTTAAATAACAATTAATTAGTTAATTGTCGATAAAAATAAAGTTGGCTTAATTTTTAAATTCAAAGTCTGATTACAAAAAAGTTAATCAGCATTTAAATGATTTTAAAGTAAATTAGTATACTTTATTTCACTTTAAGATTGAGTTTAATCAATCAATATATAAAATTTGCTAATGCAAATTAATAATTAAAAATGTTTTCCCTAATCTCAGCTACAAATTGTGGCTCTATTGATTAGGGAAAGTTTAAGTTTGGTTTAAGCTTTGAAAAATATTCAAAAAAGAAAAATAACAATAATTAGTAATAATTATTATCGCATCGATAGTCAAAATTGAAATATCCAGGTATGGATGTTTGCTTGACTCATGTGAGAGCAAAAGTAAAAATGATAAACACGGGGAGAAGAAAAAGGTAGATTTAAATGTTCCGCAGTTTTACCATGTATAGTATGGGGCAATATAAGACAAATGGAAAATGTAAGTGTGCGCTGTTTCCAGTTGTATTGTGTTGCAAGCAAAAACAAAACATGCTGCTGCGCTGTTTTGGTTGGGAAAAATTTTGGATTTTTAAATTTGTGAAACACATTTTAAATTAAAAGTATGTATTTTTATAATTTCTAAACTGTAAATAGTGATAGCAAGCATAAAAAGTTGAAAAAAGTCCCAAAAAAGAAAGTTCCCTGAGCAGGATTTGAACCCACAACCCCACCTTACTACAGCTCTAAAAGCAATACGTTAGCTTGTACGCTACCACGGCATTGCTTTAAAAACAGTGGAAAATATCCAAGTTAAATCAATACAAAGACGATTCTATCGATGATCCCTAAAGTCAGCTCATGTTTTTATGTATATAATGCTAACTCGTATATAAAAACTAAAGCGCATGAATAATGTATATCGCTTAGGAAACCTTCAACTATAAAAACGCTCTAATTATAAAAAGCATGAGTTGGGAGTACTACTGATACACGAACAATCTTTTCTTTGTGATTTTGGTAACCACTTTGCCTTTATTGTTGAAGCCGTCCATGCGTTGTCTGGTAATTTAAGGTATGAATTCGTATGAAAAGAAGAAAGAACCCCTCAACTTGTTTGGGCGTACTCAACATATCGAGAATTTGTAGACGTTTCAAAAGCAATATCTATATGAGGGCTAGGATTCTGATTGCTACATTTTTAGTGATTAAAATAGAATAATTTTAAATCATGAATCTTTAATATCGTCTGCGTATGCGTATGTTATGTAAATTAATAGTTTCCTGCTGGAATGTAGAATATTTGAATAGAAATGATAATAAAATTGCCACATGGATGTATTGATGACGACGACGAGTTGGAACTTTATCGGTTGGTAATATTTTAGCTTTAGCTTGGGTGGTAGTGACGAAACTTTAAACTTATAAGCTAACCCAATGATTAGATTTAGAGCTTTTCTCCACTCCAGAGAGGGAAAAAGTTAAACATTTGTAAACCTACCAAAACTGGATTACGCATATCCTTAAACCTGAATATAATGACAGCGAAGCAAAAACTTTGGAATTTGCTGAACTCACATTTTATTCATATGCCAAAGTTCATGCAGAATTGTACACGAATGAGGGATGAATACTATGGCTTTGAATCATCACAGGACAACTTAAGAAGTCGTTGAGCGATAATATTGTGGCTAAAGTTAGATACTAAAAATATATAGCCCCTAATGTTTATGCAGTGAAAATCCTTAACAGACTTCAAACAAAATGACTTGTACGAAAAGGACATGGTCCCGCTCCCTAAATCCTAGAATAAAAATAATACACACCACAACTAATCATAAACAAATAGGATATTTGTCCAATTTTGGTAGCATATTTTATAACAGTTTCTGAAATGCGACCGACCGCGTTTACACAAAGTGCAATAAATAAAACCATTGCAAGCTTTTAGTCGGTTGTGTAAAATGAAACGTGGCTTATTATAATTCCCTACTTGACTCATGATGATTCCGATAATTTTCACAATGTTTGTAGACCTATTTTTCCTTTTTGTCTTTCAACGTAAAAAAGTGAACTCGAAGAAATAACTCTATCGTGTCAGCATAAAAATACTGTTGTTTTGTTCTTTGTTTGCGACATTTAGGACTTTCATTGCGAGCAAGAAAACTTAATGATGTATTTAAGTTCAATGCGTCATCCAACTAAAAATCTACCCCTTTCTTATATCATTCGAATAAACTAAAGAATTTTTGTCCAGTACTGATCTTATGGCAAAAGAAAGAAACGGGAAATGGGGGCTATATATTTTCAAGGATTATAACCTGCAGAGGAATCACGCCATCGAAGTCACGTACTCCAAGTTTATGGTTATTTTTTAATGATGAGAAAACGATGCACAGAGAATTCCTCACTTGTTACTTTCCAAAACTAGAAATCGAGACAAATGAATTAAGCCATGGTATTACCATTTCGGTTATGAATGATTTCTTGATTAAAATCGACTTAATGGTTAAAAACTAAAATGCTAAAAAATATATAAATACAGATATGTCGACGGATCTGCAGAAAAAAAATCTAAATATGAATCTGGTAGACGTTCTCTAAACTGGGGTTCTATGAAATTATGGCTTTCTGAGGTGATTAAGATTTTCCGGTGTGCTCTTTTTATCATTGTACTTGCTGACTTGATCCAAGTTAGCACAAAACTTAAAATTGCTTGCAAATTTTTATATTTTTGTTTGATAATTTTACCTCTGAATGCTACATTGATGCTAATTTTTTGCAAATTTATTTGCATATTCGCTGTCTGCAAGTTATTTCCGTTTGAATGATATGAATAGTATTGCAATAGATTGTACGAAATTACGTCTCCTTTAGGATCCGAGGTTTCCGATTATTGATTTAATAAATTAATTAAAAAATTAACATTTACTCCGATATCATGATTCATTATTAAAAACTTTTCTCCTCGTTCCTTTGACTTATAATATGATCACATCACAATCTTTAGCAATTCGGTTCAGCTGCAATCAATAAAGTTAGTATTAAAATGCAACGTCGCATTGCAAAATGACCCGAGTTTATAGATTGTACGCAGAAAATGGTAGAAATGGAACGCGAATTATAACGGAAAATACAAAAAAAAAAGCCATTTTGACGTTCCCACGCAATTTCTTTCGATTTATTTATCGTATTAGGATGAAATCTTTAAATTCTGCGTCGTGGAACAGATATTTTGACAATTGAATGGAGAACATCAACCGAATTATAATCATGATTGTTTTTGTTTTCTCTTTTTTTCTTTGAAGATGTAAACAGCACGCAAAAAAGATACAAAGCAAATTAAATGGAGGCAATAACAGAGGAAAACGCAATTTCAATAGACTTGTTGAAATGTTTTCAACAGACAAAGTAAACGTGAAAAAAGGAATAAGTTTGCCAAAAACTGATCCACGAGGTGAACTGCGAAAACATGACAAAGTAAAAGTTTTCTTGTAAAAATAGAGAGTAAGAATTACGAAGATGTTGTAATAATGATGATGATGGATAAAAAGAGAGAATTGTATGAATCCTCTGAATTTCCAAGATTGCTGCAACATTTTAAGTTCACGTGCTCCATCTTTCTATAATATTTTTCATACTTCTCAGAATACATCTCGAACTTCTTTCTTTGTACTCGTTAATATGATAATGTTGTTTCTGCCTTTACGGTTGACTTTCATGTAATGGTTGTGTGAAGGTGTACAGGACATGAAAATGCTATGAGCATTTTAAATATAAAAAGGGTTGAGATAGTCACGTCATTTTTTCATTTTACTGTTGACTTTCTAACTAAAACAGGAAAACGTTTGCAAATCTAACTGAGCGTCTTTGTTTTTTGTCTGCAGAAGTGAGCTTCAACAAATTACTTAACTTTTAGCAAAATAGTTACAAAAGATTAGTATTGATTTAGCGTTTATTGTGGAATAATCATTTGTGTGGTCAACGTTTAAATGTTTTGATTGCATTGTGATTACATTAAAATCTAAGAGTAAGAACACAGTCCTCATCAGGCTAAGCTTTCACGCTGTGAATTTCTGGACAAGCTTTTAATTTTTAGTGCTGACATTTTTTTTTCTGAATGCAAACCCGCAAATATTAATTTGTTAAGTGAAAATGCCTAGCGAGTGCACTACAAAGCCCCTTCAAAGGGAGCTTGCGGATTCAATTATTCGCCTTGCGGATCCCGACGATTTGAGAATTTTAATTGCATGTGGAGCAAAGGTAATAAACAATTGATTAAATTTTCAAATGTAAAATAGATTTCCAGCATATGTAAATACGTTTCTGGTTACGTTTTTTTCTTTTCTGTAGGTCAACGATGCAGTTACTCAGGTAGGTTGAAAAAAATAGATTTATCTCGTGATTTAAAAATAGCCAAGGAGTTTAAAAGAAAAGGAAATAGAGTCTAAGAATAAGTTCATAGAAATCATAACAAAGGTTAAGTGCATTGAACGGGATGTAAACGAAAGAGAAACTGCGCAGAAAATATTCGTTTGGAAATCCCCTAACGTCACAAGAGATACAAAGTAGTACATCCATCGTTTGATGTACGGTCATCGCTTTTCCGACACTCATCATCAACATTTTACAGTTTTTTTATTCATCAAGCTTAACGAGAGGAAATCATTATTTTAGAAATCTATAAAAACTCAAACATTTTGCAACACTTCAAAAGCTGCATATAATGACATGTTCCAATGTTTTACTAGCCTATCATGATTCTTGGGATTTTAAACGTTTATGCTTTAATTAGTCAAAAGAAAGTATAATTTTATAATAATTGCCAATCGTAATGCGTAGTTTGCACCAGCATGGAATTTTGTTTTCTTCAGAGGATTACCATGTTAAAAGATCAGCTAAAATAGATTGATAACTGATTCCATGTGCAGTAGCGTTCTTTTATAATAGATTAAACAACGTTTTGAAAATCAGATGGTGTTGGAGACGTGTGCCAAGTACGCAACTGATTATTTTTTGGTTCAATGCAAATCTTGCAAATTATATTCTTTCACCCACAACTTTATCTTCGATGTAGGCCAATCTGCGTCTAATAAAATGTAAAATCACATGATAAACATCGCAGAATAATATCGTTGGTTATTTTCATATGTTTAAAGGCACGCAAAAATTTAAGCAGTGGGTTTATGCAGCATTTCAATATTTTTCTCACTATATACTCAATCGCAAATAATTGAAAGTAGATTTGCTTGACATTTCTGGAGAACCATCTCAAAAAATGTTTTTATCGCATGATTTTGGCAAAAATGTTTAAAATTTAAATGCCCAATGTATTCTTTATACTTATTTTTAAATGCACAATTGAGTTTCACCGATTGCATCTGTTAATTAAACTAAAAGAAGATTAAGCAACTTGAGTGACAGTACATCTTGGATAATGAAGCTATTATTCATACGGTTTGAACGGAAATGTTGAATCGAGAATTGCATAATATAAAACTTTTTCCCTTTTTTAATAGGGATTACGTCCTATTCATTACGCAGTATGGCAAAGATATACGGAAGCAGTTCGACTTTTGCTTGTTCGTGGCTGCGACGTAAATTCAACTGATGACTGTGGCTACTCACCTCTCCACCTTGCTGCTGAACATGGTTACCTAGAAATGATAAAGGTAAAATTAGCTCGAAATAGTTTCAATTCGACTTTTAAAAGTGATTCCTTTAACTCCCAAGATATCTGTGTGAACCTCCTTTTTTATAAGAATAAACAATTCTAGCCGTACATGATGCAAGTGTTATGCAGAATTTAATAAAATAACATCAACATGATTATATTGCTGCGTTATGGGGCACACTGCGAATATTTATGTAAATCTTAGCAGACAGCGACGTGCCTAATATACTTTTCTGTCAATAATACATTTGACATTTATTCAGACAGAGGAAACGCTTGTTTTTCTTTAACTAGTTACCAGTTTTATCCCAATTTTAAGTTGGTTTAGACAACTCATGGGGTTTGTTGCCAAGGAATAAAAAGAACGTCGCTGCAAAACTTGCTGAAGGTCAAGCTATATGTAAAATTGCGTTCAAAGCTATAAAAAATATTTTGAAACTTTGTTGCAAAGCAGTAGAAATGGTTGATGATCACATTATTGTGGGTAAATGTACTCTAGATGAGAAACTGTATTTATCTGTCAATATTACAGATGCTGTTGGAGAACGGTGCCAAAACGGATTACAGAGATAATATCTGTGACGGAGTGCTATACCCTGCTACAACACTTTCCGAGGAACCTTTGCATTTGGCGATAAAAAATCAACATTACACCGCTGCTCGTTTACTCCTAGGTAAGTTGAATAAAATATATGTGGGCTATTTAAATATAAAATTATATTTGAAAAAGGATACTATTACCTTTTTCCTTTACGTTAAAGAAAACGGCGCAAATCCAAATGCAAGATATTTTTTTGGATTTGAAATCAATTTGATTTCTCCTTTGGATGTGGAATACCTTGACCTTTTGCTAACATATGGAGCAGATCCAGATGCACCTGATCGCCAAGGACTAACCCCGTTGATGAGAGCGTGTCGTATTCCTCAAGCCATGGAGTCGGTTCTTTGTCTGTTGAAGCATGGAGCAAATGTTAACGCAATGACTGATGAAAGACATGATAATCGAACGGTTCTTCACTATGCTGTCCTATCCGGCAATAAAGATATTGTAACTCTGTTATTAAAACAAGGAGCAAGGGTCAATTTTTCACCTGAATATCAAAAGCCAACTCCCTTGGATTTGGCTATTTTACGTGGTGATCCTAATTTGGTCAAATTGTTTCTTGAGGCTGGTAATAAAAATATTGAGTAAAACCACGAAAAAAGTCACGTTTTGTACAAACTATGTTTCGTACAAGTCAAATGTTTTTTTTTAAATTTTAGGAGCGGATTTAAATTCAAGCTCCCCAATTATCGGAAGCCCTCTCCATGTAGTATGCTCAGACACAATCCCAAATAGACTGACAATCCTGCATCTTTTACTGGAGCATGGGGCTGATCCAAACAAAGTTGTTATCAGTGATGATGGAATGCCTTTGAAATCCGTTCTGGGGGAATATCTTTCCTCGAATACTGAACTTGATCAAACAGTTATAAAAACATTGATGAGGTACGGTGCCAAAGTTATCTTCAAATCACAGTTCAGACATCCACTTGGTATACTCAATTGTTTACAAAGTGCTGCCGAAGATAAAGAACTATTTCTTGATCTTGCCAACACCGCTGAAGATTTTGACCCACCGATGATTCGAAGATGTGCAGCACTTTCCCCGGAGCAAAAAGAGTACCTTTTGCATCTTTCTAGGAATCCGAAATCTCTTCAGCATCAAACAAGAGTTTTTCTAAGGAGGCTACTCGGCAAGCAACTTCCTCTCATTGTAGATCAATTGGGCCTTCCTAGAATATTGAAGCACATGTTGCTTTTTGAAATAAGTTAGGCTAACTAGTCATGTCATATGTTATGATTATGATTATTTGTTAAAATTCTAGAATTACCTGCGTGATTCAACTTTTTATATCGCTACGTTCAAACCCCGGATGTTAATAAACTGTACGAATGCAATACGAATAACAAATCATACGCGCTTATGATTCGATAATTATGTTCTTTCAATGTTGCTTTTTAAAACGTTGTTAAACCATTTATTGAAATAACTAGTGTAAAGTAATTGTAAATCCCTCCATTTCATTTAAAAGGTCAGAGGTAAAGTTATTTGTTGACTTTTATACAAGGTTATTTATCATTGCAGTTCTTAAACCGAAATTAGTACTATTTATAAAACGTTTATTGTTGAGAATAAAATTATGCAAAAATATATTTCATTTCTATTTATTACATGACTCTACCATTGCATTGAGCAGTTCCATAAAATGGTTTAATAGACGATTTTACATAAAATCAGTTACAAAAAAGTATAAAACCTTTTGTATTTAATAGCTTAGAATTGTCTTTTAGAATATCATTAGAAAAAACCGATGTAATAACATATAGTGAGATACACTGAGGTTATTAGCAATGAGACAATCATCATTGGAAACCCGATTCTAAAATATTCAATGAATGTAAAGCGATATCCGTGCTGATCAGCAACCCCAGCGCAAACAACGTTTGCAGATGCCCCAATCAACGTTCCATTTCCTCCTAGACACGTACCAAATGCCAGGGCCCAAACTAAAGGATGAAGTGGAAGGTGAAGAGAGGTGGCGACTCTGGTAACGATTTTTATCATCATTGTTGTAAACGGTATGTTATCAATAAAAGCTGAGGCTAGCCCGGACACCCACAAAACAATTAATATCGCCACAATTGTTCTTGACTCTGGAGTGACATTTAAAATCACAGCTTCAGTTTGATTCCCAATCCAGTCGAGTAAACCAAGCCTGGAAACTCCCTAAACAAATTGTTAAAATCATGGTTGAACCAAGGCAAAAATCGTATTAAAAGATTAATACCTCCATGACTATAAACAACGCTGAGAAGAATATTAAAGTTGACCACTCTACACGTGTAAGGATTCCCTCCAATTCCCTCCTGTCAGCCAACGTGAGTAATAGTACAGCTCCCAGAAGGGCTGTCCATCCCATAGATAAATTCAGTTGCGGAATGGAATGAATAAAAAACAAAACAATCACCATAGAAAGGACTATCCCACATTTTATCAAAAGGGGCCAGTCCTTAATACGACACTGCAAATTAAAAAAAAAAGAAAGATTATGCTTGTAAATTTCAATGTCTGCCTTTGTATCTTTCGTTTTATAGCAAAGTCATACAGATTCCTCCAATTCTGCTAAAGTTGCTTTGTATCCCTCTACAGTTTGCCTATTAAATTCAAAACTATTAGTTTTCAGAGGTTGACAAGATAGAAAGAGCTGTACATTAGAAAAATGACTTTGTTACCCTCCCATCTTCTTTTTCATTTTTAATTCACTTCTTAAATGAATAATTTTCGTTTCCAAAATGGTTTTCACGTGACTTTCATCTTTTGAGTAAGAAGACAATGATGCTACTGCCCGATTCCATACCTCAATTTCTCTTTTGAGTTCTATATTACACGAACAGAATCCCAACATTATACTAATTAAGTATTCGATTATTATTACAAAACTACCTGCAATTTCATATGGAACCTCAAACTGAAGGGAGCTTAACGATCTAAACATAATTCTCAACTGAAAGTAAGCTACAATCATAACAGGAATAATTCCTACGACCATGTGAGTAACAAACGAGGCAAAGTCAATCCCAGATTTGATTACATCTGGATCATTGGCAATTATAACATTTGGTGGATCCCCAACTGGTGTAGCAGCTCCTCCAATATTTGAAAATATAACGATGGATATTAACACCGGAACTGGATTTAGTCGCATTGCTTCACATATTCTTATTGTTACTGGAGTCATAAGCAAGATTGTCGTTACATTGTCCAAAAACGCCGACACTATAGCGGTGAATAGGCAAAGGGAAGTTATCATTGGCCACACTTCACCATTGGTAGCCTAAATGATACAAAAAATTAGAATCGTGTCCTTCAAAGTAAAGTAATTCAAACTCATATTTAGCTTTTACCTTGTACATCACAAATGCGCAGTAATTAAAAAATCCAGTTTCACATAAAATTGAAACCATTACCATCATAGAAAAAAGCAAGATTAAAGTTTCCATGTCAAGCCACGATACAAGTTCTTCCATTGTAGGACGCTATAGTTTAATATAAAAGTGATTCTTAAATTTGCGTCGGTCATCGGTTTCGGTTAAGAAAAATTCCTCGACTTGCCTGTCTAAATACTGCCAAAATTCCTATTGCAACTGCAGCCGCCAGCATAGCAGAAAGGGTTCGATTAATCAATTCAAATATGATTAATATATACAATCCCAAAATAACGAATCCTCCAAACATTGCTCCATTATGAATAAAGTTAGGTAACATTTTAAAAGACATGAACATGGGGAAGCTTAAATCCGTTGTGGATTCAAACTCTAGGAAGAAAGTGCTATCCTTATGCTTAATAAATCTGAGAAAATCACAAATGAAAAATTATTTTTAAATTAATTAATACTTTTTCATAAGAAGATTTCATACTTACAAATCAGTCAAATTCTTTAAACTAAAAGTATGACTTAATGTGAGATCTGTTAGTACTCGAGCATCCAAAATAGGAATTTCCCAGACTTCACTAATAGGCTTAAATAAATAACAGAATATTAAATACCTGATTTATAAATGCAAATATTTTTGCCTTCCATTCACTAAACTTCAAGATCCTTACCCTATATTCTCCACTCTCTGAATCTATTCGGTGTACTGATACGAACAAACGATCTTCTGTCGCGTTTGCATAATCATCGGTGGCGAACGCCCCGGTAAGGCTCACAGTTAATAACGGATACCAAGGAGAGAATGGGATAAAATGTTCTAGGGGGAATACTATTTTAACAAAATTAATTATGTATTGTACCACAATATCATTAAAAACTTTTTTTAGATTATCTTACAGAACGGGGCGTCATGCGACGCACTGATTTGAATGAAATTGTAAGTAGATTCATTTGTCATGGTTATGGCAACCTAAAAATAAAATCAAAATGAAACTGCCAACTGCAACAGAATAAAGTTTTTTTTAAATCCTTACCGCAGCCCCTAGGAAAATTACAACAACAGCAAAAATTTTAAGATATCTCCACCAAGTAAATTTATCAGTTTCTTGGAAATCAGATGACACGGTACTTTCAAACGTGGTGCCGTAAGGAGAAGGACTGTGTAATTCACTAGAGGAACTGGAAAATCCTTCTCCATTCTTTGGTTTTACACTGCAAAATTTATCAAATGTAGATTTGTACCGTTTAGATTTTAAATAGGTTGTAGAAGTTACCTCGTGTTCACCGTCAAATAATTCTGATTTGGTTCCGGATTCACATATGAAGCAAATTGGTCCGATGAATCATAAAATGTCTTTCCCGGAGTTGAAAATTTATCTACAGTGATTGTTGGAAGAGTATCTGCAAAATCCCTTAAGAAGTTATTCGTCTCAAGAGGGTTTCCAATGGAAAGCTTTTTTGAATGAAAATAACTTTCAGGTGTATTGTTTCGGACGTAGGAAGAGGTTGATGGTATGGACCCATATTTAAATGTACTGAGTTTAAAAAATAAAAAATATTATTTGTTCAGGCTTACAAAGGCATTCAAATAAATGTGTCACCTTTGAGAGTTACTGGGTAAAAGTAGGCTGTCGTATCTGTCACCCGATTCCACGTCCCTGTCATTTGATTTTCCCTGATGTTGTTCAAAAACCCTCACCACTGTATCCTGTAAAAAGTATTAACTTCAATTTTTGACACAAGAAACAAACGGACATGCGTTTACTTACCTTTACTTGGTTCCCAATCGTTGTAAACGTCTCCACTACAGAATCCAATGATGAGGATTTGGAAGAACTTTTTGACAGCAAACTTCTTTCTTCCATTTTACTTGCACAATTTCAAAAATTATTTAATTTCTTAATCCGTCAAGGATCTACCTCTATTCCTTTGGTTTTTATAAACTTTGCAACTAAATCATGACCAATGCTCTTTGGTGGAAAAATCCTTTGCAAGTAAAATAGTTTTGATATGACGTTTAATTATTAAAGAAGGCTCGTAATGTGACAACCCATTTTCGACAAAATCATTGTATTTTCTGTTAATTTATAAACCCAGTGTGAGCAAAGAGATCAAAAATTATTTGTCTAAATTCATATCCCGACGCTAATACTTTAAAACAATGATGTGGTAAGTCAATTAATTTGGGTTTTATCTATCGGATCTACTATCATGAACATTCGTGAGCACTGCTGTACATCAACTTAACACAAGAAAGTTTTTCAAGTTTTGCCCATTAAAACAAAGCACGCGACTTTGTTCAACAAGTTCAATATCGTTAACAAATATGATATAAATTATGTAAAGCGATAAGTATATGTTCATATTTGTTTAAGTACAATAATGCGTCTCTTTAAATAAAGAATTCGTTAGTGAAAATGCAGGGTATAAAGAACCAAGTCTCGTTTTTGTTACAAGAAGAGGTAGGGAATTCCAGGAAGGAAGTTATCTTAAAAGATTAATTTCATGAGATTAGCTCATATTGATTATAGTCCCTATTAATAACACAGGAGACTTTGCGGCCACGGTCACAATGGCAAATAAACAAGGAAGTGACTAGTCAAAGTGAAAACTTCAACAATAAACGGTATAAATTTTAAACCTCCAAACTCTTTTGCAGGAATTCCCTTAAAACCTTCTTTCAATTTGAGTGTAATGATAAAAATTCATAGTCATTGACTGTCTATCTGGAGATTTGGATTCAATTATCAATTATCAATCAAGCGGGATACAGATACAAAGTCACATGCCCTTTTCATTAGAGGATGAATCATAATATTTTCATAAAAAGCTTTAAACAAATATGATTGAATAACTATGTCAGACGGGACTGCTCGTAAGCCACCTACCTTTTTATTAAAGCAGAGCTTTGTTGTCACGTAAGTGTATTTACTTTTTCGTTATCAGAAAATGGTATTGCACACTACACTAGCATCAGAGACGCTGATTTCGATGTAATTTAAATATTGCATCGTTTAATCAGTGTTTGTTCATCGTTAATCAAACCAAAGAATTTCCATTCCGTCTCACCTTCTTCAATAAAAAATTTATTCATCAATACGAATTCATTCTTACGATTGGTCTGAATGATTTAGACAGTTTAAAACGTATTTGCTAATCGTAAGTATTGTAACAAAAAGAATCATTGATTAAGCAGGAGAAGCTGTTATCCATATCCATAAATAAATTCTTGGATTTGAAATGGCATTAAAAGTATGTACATTGAAGGAAGTCTTACTCTTCTGAAAATCGTCGTCTAACAATTTAAATTTTCTAATATAGAATAACATTATTGCAAATTAATGTAACAAACAACTTGCATGCATGTATATAAAAGAAATTAATTTAGAATCATACATTTCCCCTGAAATGCACCATATAACTACCTAAGTATTATGCTACCGACCATCAACCATGTTTATCTGCTGAATTTGCCGTTACTTTGATAGAATCACGGCGTGAACTGCAAATGCAAAGAAATAAAAACAAAAACTCATCATGTGCAATATTTATTACAAGTTTTACAAAAAACGTAATACGTGAATTGTAGAAAACTAAAGTTGTATTTTTTGGTGTCTTTCACCCTAGCTATCCTCATTTCCCCTCCCTCACAATATTACAACACATTTCTAACATAATAATACTACTTGAAATTACTTTGGCTTGTAAAGGGATTTGAATGCACATGATTTTTGCGTGCAGAAAACATACGGTAAACTTTGTTTCCGTTTTGATTCGAAAAGATCAACATCTCTACTCATTTTTCATTGTTACATCGTCCTGCCACAGTTTTGTTATGAGAATGATGTTGGTCATCATCATCATCGCTTACCTGGGTTGTATCATCCAAACACAGTTCATACTACTTTAAAGAGATTTCATTTTGCAAATAATCACCAACCAAAGCTTTTCCTTGCTTGAAATAGTTGCAATAATATTCTCTCTGGTACCTACATATAGGGTATCCTACAAGAATGAAAAATATCTTAACAATGAGAAACCCTTTTACGCAGAGAAGAACCATTTTAGGAAAGTATGCCATGAACTATATTATTAGTACAGGGGGCTCTTTAGTTAGCTCTTACAGGTTCTCGTATTGATGATACTTATGTAACTAGTGCAAGGAAGGGAATTTTCATAAAAAACATATACATGGTTTACTCTCCTGTTTTAAAACTCTGCAGAAATCTGAAGATTTTGTGTTTCTTCTACATTGAATCATTCAAACATATATACTATTAGTAACAGTAATGGTGTTCTTTAAAGATTACCTAAATTTTAACGCTTTCAAAGTGCTAGTAAGATGTTTAATAACTATTCATCTTATCAAGTAAAATGTTGAGAATTTGTTTCTTTCATCGCAATCGACCGTGAAATGTTAAAATATTAAGAAGGACATTTTCAGCTTGCTTGATCACCTTCTCATTGCAAAGTTTTACAAGTTTTTCGAACGCTGACAATTTATCATTTACTATTTTCATAAAGGACTTACGTATATGCAAATAAAACTAAAATAGCGTCTCTGTGAGATTTATCGACACAAACATAGATTATTTGTAATCTGCTGACCACAGCGTTATTGTTGCAATGTCAATGGAGATCATCTCAATCTCTGTGTATTTAACTTTATGAAAGTGATATCACATCAGAAGATAATCAATCCGTCTGTCATCGCCAAAAATCCATCTGCTCGTAATCATATATTCCTAACTATAAAATTGCATACTAGCAAAAACAGAAATATCGTTTAAACGGACTTTATAATAAAAGGTGCCATGCATGTAAAGTCGACACCTATTTTATGACTTTTTATGGAGCCTACTTATAACTTTTTACCTTGGGGTTCATCTCACCATCGTCTCTTTCCTGACTTCATGACATTGTGAATTTTGAAGAGCAAATGTTGTAGGGATTAAAGCTAAAGAGTGAATGAGAATTTTGTGAGAAAAAATGTGCATGAATGATTCATCATCTCTACACGACCATCATCAACAGTAGAGATCATCATTATTGTCATCATCACGGAGAGTCCTCATCATTGCCATTATCAAACCCAGCAGGATTCTATTTGTTCATGCAACCAGTAATATGTTCATGTAATTTTGATGTGAGATATGGTTTTTGTTGGAGAGGGGATTCAAGTCTGTGGATGAAGAGAAAATAAACCCGACCGATGACTCTTTTCGTAGAAACTGGAAGATTATCCACTAAAACTCAGCTGTCGTATCATACAAGATTTATTCTAGCAGTTTTCCCTATTCAATCTGCAAAGGATTCGGAGGTGGTCTCCACAGTTAAAAAGTGATTAACAATATAGCAGTTTATTAAAGCATTGATGACTCATAAGTTCCAACTTTTAAAAGTTCAAGTGTAATCTTTTAAACGGTATCTGCATGAGTATTGCTAGTAATTAGCATGGAAAAGGTTCCATTCACCTACAATTGAATAGGTAAGAAAAAATTATTAAAAATTCTAGAAATAAAATTTGTTTGTGAAAAATTAGCTCAAAAATCGCAAAGCTTCCCTGTAATCTGGTGTTATTTAGCCTGACCAGGCTTTCTAAAATACATTTTGTTCCATTCAATGTTTCCGTTTATTTTTCAAACCGTATGGGCAAAAATGTACACACAGCCAGTAGAAAAATAATTATAGT
This sequence comes from Lepidocyrtus fimetarius, assembly GCA_036507315.1. Lineage (NCBI taxonomy): Eukaryota > Metazoa > Arthropoda > Collembola > Entomobryomorpha > Entomobryidae > Lepidocyrtus > Lepidocyrtus fimetarius. The sequence goes on from JAANSO010000341.1 coordinate 18,128, forward strand.
TTTCGTTTTAATGAACAACATCCAGACAAAATTCTTTTATTTCAAGTAGATTCTGATAGCAAAAATTGAAAGCAACTCGAAAAAAGAATTACGTCAAACGAGAATTAAACTTTAACAATAAACTCGTGTTGAAAGCTGTATTTTATTAAATTGGTGAAAAACTGGCTCTTGAGTTAAAAAGAATTGTTTGCTGAGGAGAAAGCAAAAACCCAAATGCTGTTCACTTCCACTCTTTACCCAACCCCGCAGTCGGCACTCATTTTATATTCCACTCAGGTACATAATTTCTTTTCAAGCGCATTTTCTCCTCTCGCTGCTATTATTCTTCGGTGGCAGCCTGCATGTCTCTTATTTTTATTAGAAAAAAGTGAAAGCTAGCTATACAGCTTGGATCAGTTTGGAATATTTAACCGTGTTCAAATAAGCGTACAAAGCGGCACTCTACGTTTATACAGAGGGAAAGTAAGAGCAGCACAATTGTACGGTGGACTTTCTCCTAGCTTTCTGATTCTTAAAACGGTTAATGTGAAGGAAATTCATGCATGTGCATACACATGTATAGATATAACCAGTACATTCCTTGATTTGGAATTGTGGTAGTACAAAGGTTATTCAAGAGAAAATTTATGTTCATCTAGAGGAAGTGAAAGTTATTTGTGGTAGAAGAAAACAATCCTACAAAGGATTTAGCTTTGTAAATATTAATGACCATAAAGAGGAAAAGGTATGAAGTAGAGCCTTTGATCTTCATACACTTTTATCTTCCTCTGCATTCGTGACGAGATAGTAAAAAACTTCGGTAAACTGGTGCAATTGTTGGACCCTCTCCATATAATTTGTATAAGTGATGACGGAGATTCAGCTGTTGTGACTGTTTTATTTTATAATTTTCCAAATCAACCGTTTTCTTCCGCTAGTTGTTCAGGTGATAGCCCATTCCCTTAAAAAGCGGTTAAGCTTTGTACTAATAATATACTAAAGTCCCACGGTGCTAAATCCATGTCTCATGTCAGTAAAATAGGAAAAGGTTAAGAAATAGCGGTACTCTAAGAATCTTTTGGAACTTGTGGAAAAATGTTTCTTGATAAAATACCACAAATAACGGCGTTATTTGGAAGAGGGAATGAATTTTTTATTGTTTTTGTTTCTAGATGTAACCTGAGTTGTTTATGTGGCGGATGGCAAAACAAAACGTAAGACAAACTTGATTTATAAATTTTATTGCTTGGAATGGCTGAAACCCGGGTTGTCTACTAAAAGAGCTTTTATTTTCTTTTGCTTTACTGTCTTGTAAGAAGCCTTTTCATTATTTGACTTACGATTAATTGATTGTTTTTGCTATATTACATTTTATATTCTCCAAAAAACAATGTAAAACAAATAATGACAAAGTTGGAAAGATCGATAATTTTCTTTGTAATGGATTTATACAGATTTGTCAATTTCTGGCAACTACAAATGAACACAACAAAAGTGGATGGAATGATCAAAATCAAACAAACTTCACGTAAGTAATGATACATTAAAAATTAATAGTAAGCATATGTAACTGTCAAATACTAGTTGGTCGTGCATTAAAATCGAGAGTGAACATTGATTGTTTAATTACAGATTTAAAGCAAATCCTTGAATAGGAAATACAACTGGGGTTGGGATAATTAATACATTAAAATATTTGGGAAACTAGGGAAGAATGGAAGACTACAGATTCCTCTTTAAGGTTGTGTTAGTGGGAAATGCCGGAGTAGGAAAAACATGTTTAGTGCGCAGGTTCACTCAGGTAACTAACGGTTTGCTTTGTCATTACGATTTTACAAAGAGTTGGAGGAATTTTCATGAAACTTTTATTATTTCCGTGTTTCAGGGTTCCTTTCCTCCTGGCCAGGGTGCTACAATTGGTGTAGATTTTATGATAAAAACCGTAGATATAAATGGAGAAAAAGTCAAAGTAAGAATAAATATTATCAATTAAAGTAAAAACTTTGTAAAACCAGAACAAAACAAAAGTTTCATTTCCATTTTAGCTACAAATTTGGGACACTGCTGGACAGGAACGATTTAGATCAATTACACAAAGCTATTATCGGTCTGCGCACGCTCTAATTTTAGTATATGATGTTAGTTCCCAACCAAGTTTTGATTGTTTAACGGATTGGCTAAGAGAAATAGAAGAGTACGCAAATGCAAAAGTTCTTCGAGTTTTAGTTGGTCAGTTAACCTTACCTAACCCCATTATTTTATAGTTTGAGAACAAGCATGACAGATTAATTTTGTTTCTTTTCCCCACTAGGTAACAAGACTGATCGGGAGGATAGAGAAATCCCAACATACGTAGGAGAAGATTTTGCCCAAAGGAATAACATGTACTTCATGGAAACATCCGCCAAAGAAGCAGATAATGTTGAGAAATTATTTATGGAAATCGCTCATGCTCTCATAGAGGTTTGTACAATTATTTTCAGTTACATTATGAAAATGCCTTGGACAATATCTTTCTAAAAATATAATTTAATTGCAGCAAGCAAAAGCTAGAGAACCTGTACCAGAATATAAAGGCAACTCTGGCCAACCAGTTACCCTCAATCATCGCACTCCGTCGACAACTGGAGACAGTTGCTGTAGCAGACTATTGTGATCGTACGGGAAAAACGTAATAACACATTTACACAATGTCACCTTACACACTTGCTATGTCACACCTAGGCTACAAAAGACACGTAACAGAACGTCCCTTATCATCTTGTCTACCGTTACCACCCTTGAAGAACAGAATTTGCCTAGTTTATGACAAAAGTTTCATTTTATTACCAATTTTTATAAATCTAAACTTTGACACGAGTCTTGCATAATACAATTTTATCTACGAATCAAAGCTTTTTTTAAGTAAATAATTTTTCTTACAAAAGCAATTTATACCAAATCATCTGCCAAATATTAAAATGAAACGGAAGTTGATATTTTATGGAGAAAGTTTCATATCTGACTTACATTAGGAAAATAGCAAGGTTTTATACCGGAAATTAAAATAAGTACGAATAATGAAATTAAAAATAAGTTTAAAAGTTGCTTTGCTACCATAGCTTTAAAACAAAGGCCGAAATCGGTTGTGATTATTAGAAAACCGTGATTTGTTTCAACAACAGTCAACTTTAATCTTGCTCCGTGCAATAAAGTATTTTGAAAAGTATTATTGCGAAGGCGGAAACAAATATTATGTAACTATACATGGAGATTTTGCTTGGAGAACAAACAAGTATTCCACTGATTACCATTCAAATTAAGACATAACGTTATTTAGCTGTATTTTTTAGTTTTAACGGATACAATAATTTTAATAAAGCTAGTTTATAAATAATTACTACAATGCCTATGTATAATAGTTTAAATAGCGTAAACTGCTCTTTACGGTTGTCAGTTGTCGTCACAATCAAATCAAATGTCTTTCACATTATTGATAAATTAACTCTAAAAATATTTAAGTAATTGTATTATTACACAAATACACTAAATTACATGAACAAATCAATTAAATCATTTTTAAAGCTCAATAATATTAAAATCAATAAAGTGTAATTGCGTGAAATTAAATTTATCTGTATAACTACTTCACACACATATTTTAATAACAGTGATATTATGTATGTATCCATTTTAAATTTCATTATTCATTCAAATTTAATAATTTCACGCAAATTATTGTAAAAACTACGTGCACAATTTTATTTGAAGTGTTCAATTTAAGTATTTACATTTGATTTCGATAAAAAATAATAGACTAGCCATAAAATTACGTTATAATATTCAACTGTAATAACTAATCCGGAAAATTACCAATTTGTTAATGCACAATAAAACTATTATTTTCGTAGGAAATAGTTCTCCCTTGTTAATTATGTTAATACGGAATTGGAATTTGATTACTATTATGTTACGTTGCAATATATCCTATATTCTAATGTATGGCAGTGCAGAAAGATCTCATTTTATTCGGAAAATTTTGTTTAAAACTATTTTAATAAATTTAATAAATTAGTTTTTGGTGTGGGAAAAATTAATTAATCAAAATAATTATTTGACTTTCTTTATAGTTTTCAACAATTCCCATCATTATCATTATCTAATATTCAAATTCCGCAAGTTTGATTGTTCTTGTCAAAGCATTTTAGCTAAAAATCATTCAAATATAATGTCAATTATTGATACAACAGAAACCGAACTCTTGAAGACAAAGAAATCCTATTTGCTGTTCCTAACTTGTGCAAGTAGTATTGTACGTATAATATGTGGCAGTTTCATCAATTTTCATCTAATCAAAGACTTTCACGAAATTTGCTCATTTTTATTCAACATCACAGTTGTTATGCATTCTCAATACAAATATATACTCTATATACGCTTAAAATACGGATATATCAAGGTACATGAATATACATTAATTACGTATAATATATATTTATGTGCCTTGGTATATCATATCTCATGATAACTGGTTAAAAATTAGTTAAGTAAGGGGAGCTTGCACAGCACAAAGTCGCATGACACAAAGTTAGAGCTATGTAGTGAGGTTAAAAAGGGTAGCAAAATGTTTCCTTTGCTTAATATACATAAAAATATATGCATATTATGTAATGACAAGAATGGGTACATGTGAGAATGATACACAGCTGAAGAAACCTCGCACATGTACAGATGTGAAAAACAAAATTTTCCTGGTCTTAAATAAAAAAAAATAAATCACATCCATAAAAACTAGAACTTGATATAATTATTATTTGGGTAAGTTCTATTTATCTTTGAGTTCAAGAAAAATATCACATGTAACAGATTTAAATTATTGACGTAACTATTCAGATAAGATAAAACCAAGTTGGGGGTTACACTGTTGAATTATTCTTTGATAGGGTAACTGCTTTTGGGGATATTTTATCACGTGGACACGTCAGCTTGGATTGCGAAGGGAAGCGTTTATTAAAGAAACAACCTGAGTGCAATTAACTATTTAGGAGGGGTTTATACTACAATTAAAGGTACCATATTAAGTCATCTTTCTATTCTGTTACAAACATTGAAAACTCGTCCTTAAGAATTTAGTAATTTATCGCTATATTATTATCATTAATAGTTAAACTGATTTTTAATTGTGGATTTTTAAAGGTTTGTCACATCCTTTTGTTTTCAACACAATGGGAAGTAACGCTGGAGGGGATTATAGTGGACTTCCCGAGGTACCTGATGTAATTAGTCTTATTAGTCATTTCAACGTTTGTGCAAAAGCAGTTAGTTTCACTTTCAGATAAAGGCTAACTCACTATTTTATCTATTACAGGACCATCCACGGAAATTGATTCCGAAATTGTGCAAGCAGTTCTATGATCTTGGATGGGTTACTGGCACTGGTGGAGGAATGAGCATTAAACATGGGTATTTTTGCACAGCACGTTATTTCAATGTTGGTAGTTTAATCTTTATTTGATTAAATGATTGGTAAATTCAAATTGTTGTTATTAAACTCGCTTACAGAAATGACATTTACATTGCACCTTCTGGTGTACAGAAGGAACGTATTTGCCCAGAGGACTTGTTTATTCAGGATATTCACGGAAATGACATTGAAGTCCCAAGTAAACCGTTAAAGAAAAGCCAGTGTACTCCACTTTTCATGTGTGCTTACATAGGTATTTATTAAAGTTTTGTAGAATTCACCTCAATAATTTCAGGCACAAAGAAGAATGATAACTATCAAATAATCGATTCGAAATTGTTTAGCCCGTGAGGCTGGTGCTGTAATTCACAGTCACTCAAAGAGTTCCGTGCTTGCATCACTTTTGGCAGACAGTAATGAATTCAAAGTTACGCACTTGGAAATGATCAAGGTACAATACCAACCTTATTCATTCAAAAATAGAACTTTTCTCTTGAAACCAAATCCTATTTTATCTTTTAAATCTGACAAAATTTTAGGGTATATTTAATCCAGCAAAGGGACGCAATTACAGATACGACGAGATGCTGATTGTCCCAATAATTGAAAATACACCTTTTGAAGAGGATCTTAAAGATGATATGGCAGCTATAATTGCTCATTACCCTGAAACCAGTGCTGTGATTGTCCGCCGTCATGGATTCTATGTTTGGGGAAAAACCTGGGAGCAAACAAAGACAATGTAATTTCCATTCTTTTGAGTTATTTTAAGTATTGTCTGCGTATATTTTCAATTAAATACATAATTGCATTTCGTTGACTTTTTCAGGGCTGAATGCTATGATTATCTGTTTGACTTGTCCAACCAAATGAAACAAGTCCGTCTTGACCCATCTAAAGCTCCTGAATTATGAGAGTAGGATTGATTTAACAATTCCTTATGCACCTTAGATTATTAAAAAAATCTTCGATTGCGCTACTCTGTAGTTATTTCATTTATTAAGGAATTGTAATCTTATTTCGAATTAAATATGACATGATGTGTGCAATAAATTATGACGTGTAGGTACAAACTTTGCAAAGTTTACACAGCTTTATAAGTTGTAGTAATTGATTTAAATTATTGAAAAAACAAAATGCAGTTTTAAAGTTTGACTAAAGACTGATGTATTTATATGGACAAGAAGCCTTAAACCCCTTGTTAAAAGTTTAACTGCAATTTCTGATGATTTGCTGTAAAAATATGATATTTACTATTTATACTTCAATAATATTACTATGCAAATGTAATTGTTGAAATTGTTAGCATATTTTGGACGTAAAAATGTTAGGATTTATTATTGACAAACGAGATTACCAAGTCCAAAAGAACCAATCACAAGTCTTAATTTGTTTAAATTACCGTCAGAACGTGTTACATCGTAGCAAAACGCCAAGCTGTAACTTATGTTTTATGGAAATTTATAAATAATTAATATTATCGAGAAAAGAATGATTTAGTTTGGCTAGTCAAGCTAGTCCGTTATTGTTATTGTTGTAGTAAGCAAATAATATGATAAGTACTTGATTTAACGATTACAATCTACATTAATCCGTTGTTTATTTCATTTGTGGCAGCACTTTATTGCTTGTTAAACCAGGTTTTATAATCTACTTTGGTAGTAAACTAGCCCGCTATTAGGCTATATTTGTGCGGTACAATCTGTAAACAATCAAGCATGAAATAAAATTTTTGTCGGAAACGAGAATTCATTTTGAGCCTACATTTTGTATTTAATACTAATCTGTTTATATATTGGGCAATTAACTTGACAGCATTTGACTTCAAGGCTTAATTTGAAGACTTGGCAATATTCAAGTTGCAATTAGTAACAATATGGAGTGCTATTACAACTGGAAAGCTCTTTTTTAAATTGGTTTGAGACAATTTCAGAGAATTTCATCCAATAAGTTGTGGGGGCTTAACTATGCAGATGCCCACTGAAAGCAGAATCAGTTTCACATTACTATTAGCTAATGAATCTTGTTCTTCGGTAACAGAAATTCTAGAGAAGGAATATAGGCATGTGAAAGCATTTGAATCATTATTGCCAATCACATCATTATTTCCAGATTGAGAACAACTTCCCACGTCGATTCCTCAAATTAAAAGAATGATTATCTTTTTATACAATGGTTTCCCTATATTACAAGAATTACAACGATAATTAAGTAATGGCCTGGTAGGATTGCAATCCTTACTCTTAAATAGTAAAGTGCTATTAGCAAGTATTAAACACAATTAAATATTCAATTTAAACTCATGATTTAAAAATACGTGGGTTTCTCTGAGTTTAACCTGATCAGCTTTAACGAGAAAAAAAAGTAAAATACGATTAGTATTCATGACAGTAGTGTTCTAGAATGTGTAGGAAGTTTTTGCATTCGTATTCATCACGTTTTTTAAAAGCAATCCGTACAACATTCTGTCTAATGGGTTTTTATTCTTATGGCGTCGTTAGTCGTTAGGCGGTGATCTAAAGCAAAGGGGTTGTTTTATTTGTTCTTCATCATTTCCGAGATGACACAAGAAATTACACTTTTTTATAGACAAAGAAAAAAATCCACTAAAAGCATTAAACATCCCAGCCAAATTACTCAGTTTTTCTGGCGAATTTTTACCCATCCATCTGGCAAATCATTGAATGTCATCTATAGGATTTACTCATAAGAACGTTTCTTTCTCTCTGTCCACTTAAGCTTCCGCAAATCATGTAAAGTAAATTGTCATAGACTTAACCGTATTTACATATGTTGCTTCTGCGGAGGAGGACTAGGGGTTAGGAACGTTTTTTCTAGCATATTTACAGTAAGTAGCTTGTTTACTAACTACCTACTTTTGCAACATTACAAGTGAAGCCAACAATTTCGTCTGCATTTTGATCCATATAATATATAATAAAGCTTTGTAGGTGCATGCGAAAGGTTTTAAGGATGAAATGAAACCGAAAAATCAACCACAGTTAGTAAACCCTTATTTTTTCTCCATACACTCAGTTTTTATATGCGGTCGCCAGCTCATTCCTCGTGCAATGAGATTTCCAGATGGCCAACCATTTACCGGAATGTCTTTCATGAAAGTTGAACAAGGTACGTTGTGAATTGCTTTCACTACAACCACATCCTTTGTACATGTAAGGACAGTAAGGAGCACAGAGAGGGGCAGCGAAAGTTTTCTTATCCCATCACCTTTTCCACTTTCCATGTTTCTATAATGCATTTAACAGAAAGATCTCAAGAAAAAAGAGGATAAAAAGGGAGAAAGACGAGAAAAGAAAGAATCTTGTTTGTGGAAGGAATGTGGAATAAGACGACGTGACGTAAAAAACCTAAAACGATAAATATGTGACCAACAAGCTTTAGATAGAGTTTCTTTTCCAGTACAATTTTCATTCAATGCTTATTTACTATTGTGTAGTAGACTTTCACTGAAAAGGATGAGCAAAAGGCCAGAGTTAAGACGTCTCTTTTTCCCCCGGTTGGCTTCCTTATGCAAACAAAAAAGTCAGCAAAACTTCATAAATGTTGGGTTTCTTTATGTCGATAGTAAAAATAGAGTGGATCTCTGGACTTGTTGTCCCAACAGGAAGGAAGGGAAAGTTGAAAGGATTTGTAAAACTCTATTTTAATAATATTGTTGAATGCAGTAAGAAGACCACATCAAATCGAACTGATAATCTGTGCCAGTTCACCAGTTTCATGGCATCTGCCTCAGTTCCCTTTTTGAACTCTACACTATTATTTGCTTAACTATATGACCCTTCCGACTTCTTTTCTGGTAATCAGTTTGGTATAAATTCATTATACATATGTTTTACATTTTAATTGACTTTCTTTTTGTAAGCTAAACTGGATATTAAAATTTTCCCTAATATTTTATCAAAATATGTATAGTTTTGTTGGATTGTACAATATGTACTAAAATAATTTCGTGACCTTTCAACATTCCTATTGCCAGTCTACAAAATCATGACTAGTAGTCTTCTAATTTTACTGGACATTCAACATCAATCAGTCTAAAGCGTTTGTAGTTCTATTTTTACGTGATTGCAGCAAAAACCTTCACATTTCGTCATGAAGGTTTATTTTGTTAATTTAAAAAATATTTAATTTTAAAATGTTTCAATTAACAGGATAACATTTCATCCTCATATCTTCCAAATTTATTAATTTGTTTGTTTTACTAAATATGTTTTGCTGCAATGATTTACTTTGTCTCGATTATAGCCGTTTACCTTTCAAACCTCAAAAATAAATTCTGCATTTTATTTAATAATGCATATGCCATAAGTAAGGCTCCTATAAAAGATTAACCTAATTAACGCAAATAATTATGTATATACATTAATTCAAACAATTTAATGTTAAAATATGACATACCTAGGTATACATCTATTTAAACTACAAACGCTTCATTTTTTACTCGAGAGCTAATGAATGAATGCATTTTTCTGTTTTAAGTAAATGTCATGTTTCCCCGTATAAAAATATAACGACATAAAATGCCACGTTGAAGATTGTTTTCCACGTACCTTTATTAAATCTGTTTTATTACGCGTGGATTTTATAATTTGAAAGTTTTTCTTTGAAAAAGTTTACCATGTCCCCCGCAAATAAAACAACTACGTCATTTCTTCAATTTTTGTGCGCACAAATATGTTTTCCTCGTAACTAAACAATACTTTTTCTTCTGGGATAAATTAACTACACCTAAAAATATCTCTAATAACAGAGTAAATTGCCTTTTTGAATTGTAGGAATGGCAAGGGAATTCATCTTCAATTTCAGCCAGCATTATTCCAATAGTTTAACTTACTTAAGGTGAACATCCACACGTTCACCTTTGCCGTTGATACTTGTATGCCTTATGTAAAAGGTTTTAGGGCTTGTTGTATGGTATCAACATTACAATGATGATTGCAATCAGATTCATTTCTCCCCAATGGCAAAGCTTTTCCCAAGCAGCTTTCACCATTTCATTTCTCCCCATTTTTATTACGAACCGAACGGAACGCTGTTACATACAAAGTAATACATCTTTCCCTACAGCTTCCCTTTTTTATGTCCATTCTTTTTGTCGTTGAGTTAGTTTAAGAAAAATTAATCCTTTCTAGGAAGTTATGCAATGATGATTTGTTTATTGAGCAACGTTTTAGTGTGCACAGATAGTAGACTGGTTTGGTCAGTGAAAATCACATCATTTCTTGGCAAAAGCTTCATTTTTCTACTCTATTTCTCCTCAGAGAGATCACGATTAATTTATTAAAGAAATCTCAGTGTGATATTTCGTTTTATGTTTTCTAAAATTCATTTACATCCCTATAAATAAACTGAGTAAATATTCAATTAGATTCAACACAAAATTTAGCACATTCCTAACAATATGGTACTAGGTAAGACATAATATTTCAGAAACTACATGTGACTCGTATATAGTAAGAATTACGTAGAAATTCCAGTATAATTTATTGTTCCAGAAATGAGGTTACGAACACAATTTGCTTGGCTACTTGTTGACTCCCGTAGTTGTTGCCATTGAGGAAAACCAGAGCTCTATCATAACTTTTGATCTAGCCAAGTTTGAAATTCAATGAGGAAACATAATTTGTAAATTCTCCTGTTTTTCGTATCGTTAAAGTTAGTTATAGTAACTTATCATAATTCTCCTTTCAAATAAGACTTAATAAGCCACTCGATATTAAATGCTTTCAATGATTTACACTTTGCAGTAGTTTTATTGAATGTTAAAAAATTCTAGAGTAGCAAATTTTCAGCAATAAACAAGAATGCCACAGTGACCAGATCGTAATCATTAGCGTCATGCTCACCATTGCATAACCTTATTCTTTTTATATTAAAGGGCAGACAGAAAAATGCAGATCTTTTTTCTGACTTTTATCCTCGTGCAAGATCTTCTTTATTTATTCAATGAGTGATCATTATTATAAGAAAGGCTAGCAGTCATTCTTATCAACAAAAGTCGCCTTATTTATGTTCTTGCTTTCTCCTTCCTCCGTTCGGATATATGACACCAAAAACGAAAAGCTATACCATACAAGTCTAGTAGAATAGTAAAACAGTGATAGGCATGTTCAAACTAACATGATATATCTTATACACGATTACCTATTCCGGACAACCACTTTGTCTTCTAGCCTATAATAAATCCAATAATAATAATAATAAAACTTGTATGACCATCGTCTTTTCTCTTTTAAAATAACTTTGACCAAAGAGATGTCTTAGGCAACATGTGGGCATCATTTTCAATTTCATTGTAAAAATCAGAGGATTTTCCTTAAATTCAAATTGAAAATCATGAAATAAGACTCATCCAAGAAACTCATTTGAATTCAGCAACAGTAGTCAAATATACCGATTTTTTCTTCCTAAACTTTGTTTAAATATACACTATTCAAAGTTTAAAAATCTCCAAAAATGGGATGAGTCATGATCTTTTTTCGACTTTCTAAATTTACTATTCCTGAGCAATTCTAAAATACAGGAAAGATTTTCTTTCAAAGATTGGAATTTCTCTGTTTAAAATATACTTGAGCAATATAAGACTGTCTCTTCCTCTTCCCTCATCTGCATGTTCGGGTTGCTTAAGTGCAAGGTGAACTGATTGTGGAACAAGGTAATCTAAAGAAAAGCGTAGGAGACGCTGCTCTTTGCAGGAAATCTTATGCGGGGCAATTTTTTCACCCTTATCTATCCCATCCTCCTTCTTTAGAAACGTGTAGACTAGAAGTTTACCCTCCAAGCCAAACGTCCTTCAACAATAAAGCTTATTTAAGAGTTCTGAAAAATTGAGCAAAAGACGGTTTCATGTAAAAATCAAAAACGTTTTTTTATGCAATACAAGTACGTCTAGCGGTACGTAAACCCTTTTTACTTGTGATGTTCATTCCTTTTGCATTTATTACAATGAAACATGGAAACTCTATGATATTTTATTATACAATTGTATGATGTAATTCAAAAAAAGATCCTCAAATTCCTAAACTCCATAGTTCTACATTCCTAGTGCACAGCAACAAACTGTGCATCAGCAGCATTCCTTTTGAACTCAATGAATGAAGGTTCCCACATCAATGAATTCGCACTGATGTATGCAAATTTCTTATATGATGAATTTACACATTGTGATTTCTGCAAATAAATAACAAATACGTGATTATAGATCAACATCCAATTGTTACATTATATAATATGCAAACTGCAAAGTAATATTCATTTTTTCGTGTGGAAAGACATATTATTGAGAACTGAAAAACTCTAAAAATAAAGTCGGCTTCAATATCTCCACATTTCCTGTTTGTTTACTTTTATTCAAAAAAGATTTCCACAGCCTATCCATACTTTTAATCAAAGGTTGTATGCTGTAAGTGTCAGTTATTGTAATTTATAAAATATTGCGGATAAATAATAGTGCAAACATAAAATAATATCGTTCCATCGTGGGTTATTGGTAAAGCTAAAACAATGCAAGTTCTAATTTTACAAGAAACCTAAATTTATTTACGGATTTTACCCTTTTACTTAATTAAAATTAAAAGTTCTCTAAAAGCTTGAATAATACTTTGTGCCAGTTTCCTTTAAATAACTTGCCAATAATCAAGAAATGGTTGGGAAAAGGAACTGCCAAAAAATATTGCAATGAAGAAATTTCCACGTCATAAACCCTCTTCTTCTTTCCGGCTCTTGTTTTAATATGAATTGTGTTTTTTAGAATTATTGGTTGAGCATCTGGCAAGTTTCCCCTTTAGTGTTGGAACTACACAGACCTCTTTTATTATAAAAGTCTCCCACTGGTTTGGAAAATAATAAAATGTTAAAGGCAGAGTACGTTCTAATTAATTTGACAACCATATTCAGCACCTACTCATTTTACTTGAAACAGATGAACATAATTAATTAGCATCAAATTCAACTACAAACATTATAGCACAACTGTTTTTAAAATCTAGCTCAAAATGGTTCAAACAGGCTCAGAATCAATGTTTGAAGGAATAATTTGAGTGAATTATTTCAAGTTCAATATTTCCATCTGCTATTGTCTTTTGTAAACTAGAGGAACAAGAATCAACAATGAAACCTTATTATCTATTTTCAGTTCATCGCTTCTGTTCCTCATTAATTCAAAAAACCACATTGAATAATTATTTTATTAGAAAGAAGATGCTCGGTAACCCTGTGTGCAAAATTTGAGTTAAATATAACACTTTTATGTATGTACATTCATAGGTACACCGAAAATAAGTACTTGTCAATGAAAAATAATAAACGGTTAGTCGTCAGCAGTCATAAAATGCTTTAACTGCATATTACAAACCAATATCTAATATAATAACTTTTAGGAATTCAGTTATAAATGTAATACTCATCATGAATCATGATTATCCAATTTTTAAGCTATTTACGATTATTTAGGACTAGCAGCTCAAACAGATAGTGAGTAATGGGAACGAGAATGACAAGAAAGTAAGAGAAACTTGGCTACTGGGGGAATGTGGCCATCATGTATAAAAGAACGCATCAAAAGTGAAAGTTGCATTAGAAAATAAAAAGTTTTCATATTTCATATAAAACCAAGTACGAAATAACAACAATGAAAGATACAAAAGGATTAATTTTACGTCGGATAAAACAAAAAACTGCTCCAAATAAACGCATTTTTTTGCAACCGCTCGTGAAACCCACTCACCCGCTCCGCCTCCTCACTTTGTTTCGGTTGAAAATAAAAAAGTAGAATTGGAACCTAAACTATGTTGGACAACCAGGAAATAATTTCCCATCACTACCGACACAGTTTTTGTTTGGCTCTTTTAACAAAGACGTCAACAACTCCAGTGTTTACAATTCATAACGACGACTTTAAGTTTAAAACTAAAAATGGTTTTCATATAAATCATTGCCTTTATGTTAACTTCATGGATTTTAAATGATGACGCAAACAAATAATAAAGAGATGCAGTTGATGCTATTTTTTCTAGTACTGAACAAGATAATCAAGGAATTTAACAGTTATAATGATAATACTTTGAGCCTAAAAGTCATCTTTATTGTTGTATCTAAACCCTGAAAGTTTTATATACAACTATGAGCTTGTGTGTGTTAAAATGATGATGAAATTATGAAATGTCTCGAACTGCTTTCCCACATAATCACACCACCGCATGTAGAAGTTAAACTCTAAAATACTAGATTTCTAACTAAACAGTGTACATAAATCTACACAGATATAATTAAGGGAATCTGCTTAGTGCGATTATTTCACCCTCTACTTGATTTAATAAAGTTGGTGAAAGATCTTCCAACTTTAGAAAGTTTTATAACTCAGCTTGTGATAGCATACAAATAGAAATATTAATTACGGCATCTCTTTTTTACTTGTTCACAGAAAGATTCATTAGAATTTTAATAAAAACTGACATGAGAAATAGCTTGGATATCAATGTCGCGCTGTAATGTAGAAACAAGATCAAAATATTTTACTCAAGTAATAATACTTACAGTATCGTTAGAATCCAATGAATAGTATCTAGAAACAAAACAATTGTACAGTATTGAAAATTAATATGAAGTGAAAAGAAAACAATATTTTATATAATTAGATCTATCCATTTCATGTAAAACGATATAATAAATGAAGTCGAATAACAAAGTGTTCAAACTAAAAATTTTCTATCCAATTATTTGCCCACACATCCTTTTTCATACGTAATCGTCAAATTACTGAAACGTTTGTCTGTGAGAACTATCATTGGTAAAGGAACTATGGGATTGGAGGCCTTAGCAAAGTTGTCCTTTCTACCCACAATGGTTGGGAAGGTGTTAGATTCAGTGAGAATGTTAATGAGGTTAGTTTCACGTAATGATCCAACATTACTGTAAAAAGTCAAGTATTACAGTTATCAGGCAACTCCTAACAGTTCTCATGCATTAAAAGTTTTTAACCTTTCACTTTCTACATTGTAGTGCGTGTAAATTAGACATTTGTGATAATCTATGTCACCTGGCATTCTGCACCCAAAATTACACATATTTTTAAGGAAAATGTAAGAAATGTTCAATTTTTAAAAATTGACAGTGAAAGTTGAACCAACTGAAGAATTATCTGAATATTCTGCAGTTCGGTAGATATCTATTTATAAAGACTACAAAGAAGACTCAACCAAAGGTGAAGTTCTATCCCACAACAAAACATACTGTCAAAATCATAAAAGAAGTCTCTAAGTCGCCTTCTTTTGATATGGAGGGTTCCACCGGCAAATCAGTCGTCACCCAATAAATGCGTCATACCCCTTCATTTAATATACATAGCAGTACTATATATAACTCTGGAAGCAGGTAAAAATCCCCCACCTCACTTCAAATACGAGATTGAATGGTTTGAATAACCATCCCACTTTCAATTTGCGAATTTGGTAGATATATCGTAAGAATAAGAATACAAGTGGATTAAAATATCTTGTGCCTTTCACGAACGAGGTGATTTAAAAAGGGAAGAATGGGTAATCATAATGTAGCAAAAGTATAACAAGGTTTGCATTTACCAAAGTATTTTCTAGTCCATTCAGAACGCTATTTTTTCTAAACTTTCTAAACGAACGTGTTGCCTCAATATACAGTATGGTTTGTTGGTTCCAAGAACAAACCCCCAGAACGAATGTTCATTCCTCTATTACCACTTTATTCAACAGTCAAGGAAGTGGTATGAGAGGAGCTAACAAAGTAGAGAAAAGCTTATTGTGTATAATACTCCAGCATTCATATTATTATCTAGCCTCCTTCGCATTTCAGATGGAAAAAAGCGGAGCTAACTTCCACCACCACTTGCTGATCCATATAAAAAGGAAGAATCCTGTCTGGAATCTCAATTTAGTTGCAGATTTCAGTGTGTTCACACTACAACAAACCACAAAGATTGTTAGACAATTTACAAAGTAGCCTATTTTATCGGATTTTTTGAAAACGTCAACATATTTGCTACGGTATCAGTAATCAAATTTATTAGATTAATTCACGTCCAGGAAACTTTCTTGTCTGTTTTTAAATCTACTTTCACTTCTTTTTTTGTCAATTTGCGTTTTCAAGCTCGGAACACACTTCAAAAATTAGAATTTCCAAAGTTGAATAAATTGACACTTGGGAAGTCTCATTTTAGCTCAATTCAACCATTTCAAAAATCTCGGTGACAGCAATAGAACCGCCGTTTTACACGTCGACATCTGTATCTCCAGAGGATTTACCCCCAACTAAACGTAAGTTGAAAAGAATTTCACTAATTTTCGATAATTTTCTATTTTTAAGAATTTAACAAGATAAAAAATTATATAAAATATTATAAACGCCGTCTTACATGGAAGTCCTTGTTTTTCAACGTTATCTACTTGACATTCATACATAACGGTGAACTCATTATGCCCCAAGCAAGAATGTAACTACTGACACATAAATCTAAGCGTCTCATATTAGCTTATATATTTCCTTTTAAATTAGCCCAAGCCAAAATGGTGAAATTAATCAGGGGCCATACATCACAAATCGCGTGAAAGTGAAATCTTTTTTGATTTATACAAGCCCTCTTCTTCGAACCCCTCCTACGCCATTTCTTTCGTTACTTTCATATTTTGCAAGCTTAACAAGACAAGTTGTTTCCCAACTCGAATTATATTACACAAGTATCACATAGAAAATTCCTCTGAGAAAAACTGTAATGAGCCTCGTTTTTATGTCGTTCATGTTTTCGTAGCTGTTTTATAATAGTTTCTAGTTTTGCGGATAAAAAGCACATTTCTGGCCACGCTCTCATATCTCATTATTATGTTTATATATAGTTGGCTATACAAGGGTAAAGGATAACTTGAGCGAAAATTGATAGATTGAGATGAGGCATAATCTGGTGTAACACATTGTTTGACTTTGTCATAGGGGAGAAATCCATATGAAAAGTATCGTAATTCAAGCATGATATAAAATCCTATCAGAACTTGTCAGCATTATTATCACGTCCATTTCCCATATTGTTCATCTTTTACTTCCTCATCGTCATCACCATCACAGACAAGGGGCATCTACATAAACATAATCTTATCTTGTTTTTTGGGTATCAGAAAAGTACTTTCATTCAGTTTCATTAGATTTTCAGTCTGGCTTATCCTAGCGTGCGTATCAGAAACAAAAAAGTTTTCAGAGCTTTAATGATATTAAATACTCAAAATATTTTAAATATCAGTGTTTGCAGTCTGACCAGAATTCTAAAAACGCAAATGCTTAAAGCTCAGGAGCAATCATTAAGCAATATGCAGATTTTTTGTTAATCAACAATGCTTAGAAAAGTAATAAAGAAGAGCACGTTAGCAGGGAAATGTGTCATGCATTTCAGAGAAACGTTTTTACTTTCTTTTAAATGATACAATTGCAGAGTCATGTATCGGCTACAAAAGTAATCTAATTTATCAAAAAAAATCAGGGATATACCATACTATAAGCAGGAAAAGATAATTCTTATTTTTATTATTTGATTTTTCTTGAATTGGCAGTTTTTTATGTTCTTTACTTTTCTACTAGAAATTTCTTTTGAGCAACTGAGTTTACTTTCACTTCTAGAAAAGTGTTTGCTTGATTTTAATGTAGCACATTGCCCCAGACGCAGTTAAAATCCTTGTACAACGAGAACTGGAGTCATTTGTTAAAATAAACTTGAGTGAAGGAAAACCTATATATTTTGTATTTTATTTTTTTCTTATATTTGACAGACAAGTTAGCAAACTAGCATTTTGGGAAATTGCAAACCTATTTACTTTAAAGTTGTTCTATCTTTACTTATTTGATATCAGCAACAGGCAACAATAAAAGCAAAGTAAAAGTGTGAACACAAGAGAAAGCACATTTTACCTCAATATGCCCCCATACAATACTTAAAATCATATATAACAATGCTGATTGTGTTTGATTGTTTGCATAAGAGCAACATTTTTTGCTCAGAGTGCCCCAAATCGCAGTACATAAATTTTTTATTTAATTAGATTTTAAAAACCATTTTGGACAAATAAGCCTAGTTATTGAAACCGGGGTACAATGAGCCTTCCAGAATAGAATACCATTCCAATGGTCTAATTTCATCTAAATTTTAGCCAAACTGCAAATTCCAGCAATGTAAATAACAAAAACTACAAATTTGCATACGCCTACATTTTTGCATTATCCATGTACTAGTATCTACGTAATCGGACATTCACCAACACAAATAAAATAGCTGTGAGAGATGAAATAATTACTTTACGCAATGGGACTTCTAATAAGAATTAGCGGTAATTCCCTCTAATCCTAAAGCACTCCATTTTTTATCATGATCAGCATTCGTTTTGCGCAATTTAAGCGTTTTAAGTGAAATGGATTTCTCCTTTCTCTCATTACATTTTAAACAATTGCCGCAAATCTGTATAAAAATCCTAATTGCCACTTCCCGGTTTATAATAGCTCTGAATATTAATTTGTCTAGCTTTTTGAATGCAGGTTAATCACACACGTGGGGATTTGGAATAAGTTTTAAAAAGCTGAAAATTGGATAAAATAATTATAATCTGCTGGAATTGGCGGTGGGTAGCAAGAGTGTTCCAAGTACTTGTTTAAATAATTGATTACTTACTGATAAACTATAGTAAATACTTGACAATAGTTTATTAATTTATGTAGTATTAAACATCACTCACCCACAAAAACAGCCAAGTATATCTTCAAGAGATCCACTCAAAATTGAAATTAATTTAGTTCAATTTTAATTTGTTTTATAATTTTCAAAATCATCTTTTTAAAAAGCTGGATATAATAGTTGCTAATTCCAAGTAATTGCCAGTTTAAACAAATTGTCGAAAATGATTGCATAACTCATATTTCAAGTACACAATAATGATTTGTCCAATTATGAAATACTTCGAAATAATTCGAAATCTGAATGATTTAGTTTGCTTCTCTATACTTTCATTAATATTTCTCATTATAAAAATATTTTTTGCAAAAGTCTAGAAAAAATCATTGTAAGAACGTACACTATACACGTCAATGTCAAATGGCAATACTTTCAGTATTCAAACCTGTGTCCCATAAAACTGAAAATGTTTAATTAAGAAGACACTTTTATTTAGGGAGAATTGTCCACTAGAATGAACAACATTCATTTCAATAGTGAATGCTAGTTTAGAACTTATAATTCAATGAAATGATTTTAAAAATAGTTTTTAGTTACAAGTTACATAATAAAACACATGAAATGTTAATAATTGAAGATTGCAATTCTAAGCTTGTTGCCTATCGAGATAAATAGTGCTCTTTATTGTTATATAAACAAACATTTTTTGGATTAAACAGTCCACATGTAGAAAAACGAGCTAGGGGTGGCGGTGAAAGCGATTACCGGGCACTTATAACTGTCACATGAAATAACATCTGACTACTTTTTGCTGAGCTGCATATATCTTTAGTTAATGCTACGTTTTTGCATTACTCAATAAATAACGAAGGTGAAATGAAGTTATAACCTGAAGAATTAACAACTTTATTCGTTCTATTCACAAAAGATACGGCAACTGTCCATTTTTATAGGATTAAATCCAAAGAAAATCCGAATAAGCTGCTAGATCAATTTATTTCTGCATTATAAATGATGCAGCGATGACAAATAGCAAACTTGCAAAAACTTTTCTAAATGTAACATTTTTTACAAACGGAGAATAGTTTATTCATTGTTATATTTTGTTTGCTTTTATTTAATCCTAGAATAGCCCCACCAAGTAGTCATAGCCCTAGCCTTTCATCATTATAGCTTCCTATGTTAGAAATTGAAACAAAGCTAATAAAACTTATCCATGGCTAAACATGCACACCGTTCTTGAGCACATATGATTGGAAAACGTGCCCATTTTCTTTGCACTACGTCTCAATATGCCCCAATGCCAAATTTTAATTAATTGCATTGGAAGATTTCTTAAGTACAGTAAGTTGAAAGCGTAGAAATTCTTAAGTAAAAGAGACTTGGTAATTATTTCGCTCGTGTTTGTTGCATAACTGCCAAAAACAAGTGTCTAAAAAGACGAATTTTAGTAAAAGATGGCTGCTATGGTGCTTTTCCTTTGAAGTTATTTTGGCATACGGGAAGGTATAAAAGTCTGTCTTTTTATTAAAACTGCTTGTACGTGCCAAACCAATATTAATATTAAACATTATGTATTTTATTATTCAAACAATAAGGCCTGAAACATTTAATTTGACTGCTCATTGCACTGACTGCACTCAATGATGACGATTAAATAATAAATGCATTTAAATTTGGCTAACCCCAACAATGCATTATTTAAATTTACATAAAACAAGAATCAAGAAAGTCACAATAGATTTTTGTGATAACTCAACACATTATCAAGTACCTAAGCCTAGTACAAAAATGATTTACAACTGCCAGCCCCACATTTTAGCAAATTATAAATTAGAACTCATTGTTTTATTACGATACTTTTCACTTTATAATAGAAAAGGAAGCAGCGATGCAAGTTATAAAAACAATGTTTCAGTTTTTACACAAAATTTTATTAAAATTCGCAACAAGTACATTAAATAATTGCAAGTTTATATATTACACAGCGTTAAAAATGAGAACATAACCTAGTAAAATACACAAATCCGTTTATTATCTCGGTCTTTATAGCTATCACATGTTAAACTTCATTTTTATTAGAAACAAAATGCGCTATTTGTCAAAGTAGACGGAGTCATTATCCAAAGAAGGCGACTTTATACTTTAAGGAAAGGGTTTTTGATACGTGACAACTTCCCCCAAAGAGGCTCCAGAGAAGCTTAAGAGTGAAAAGGGAAAATCATTTGTCTTGCATTAAACTCTGAATAAAATGTCAAGTTAAAAGTATTTATATGCAAAATGAGAAAGTAAAGTAAAGGATGGAATAACGACAACAATAATACATTATCATATTCATACTTTATACTATTTTTGTATTATATCATCAATCAATTCCGGCTTTACTTCTTTTTATTCTTAACCTGATGATCCCATACACACCAAACCAATTTGTTGGGAATTACTGATTGTGAGTTTAAAAAAAATATCTTGGGGCAAAGTAAGACGATTTCCAGTAAACTACTATCATCGACACAATGTTTATATGGTACTTCATCAATCAACAGTTTACAGCTTTTGAAAACAATAGCATTAGAAGAAAGCAAAAATGATATGCAAATTTAAGTTAAACAAAAAAGTCGATTCTTCCATCCTTTCACTGCATTTTTTGAAACAGTAATTTTACATAAATGTATACGCATAAATGCGTAGAATGTAATTTTACATAGATTAACAAAAATTACGTGATAAAAGCTAAAAAGTTTGCTCCAGGTCTGTATTTACTTATTGTAAAACAACCAAGAAACAACCAAACTATGTAAGCTGGAGATGATACCAAAGTGAATTAAACACTTTCACTAGAAAGTATGAGCATTGTAATGATTACATCACGCCCTAAATACATTTCCTCTAATCTTGTTTCTAAAACTTTCAAACATATTTTCAACTGTGTCATCATCATCATAAAGCAACTCACATAAAAACAAAATTTTTACACACATTTCATTTCACTTTCTCCACAAGTTATATTCTTTCCTGTCCAGGCTGTCCTTACGTGAGTTTATTCCAGCTAAAAATTGTATTAGCGCAAAACAAACGAGAAAATCCTTATTTTTGTATATTTTACGATAAAAATATTCATTT
>JAANSO010000342.1:0-40353 GCA_036507315.1 Lepidocyrtus fimetarius
TGACAAATACAAAGCCGACAAAGGCTTTGTGCTTTACTTCCGTACCGCCATTAGTCATTCACTTGCGTGAATGATGCAATGCTAACGCATCCCTCCCTAACAAGTAGTTTGTATGAAAGAAGTAGTACCAGCTAATCTCTGGTATCAGTATCTGCTTCTACGCTGTTGCTTTATTGGCGAGGGACACAGTTAACTCAAAGGAACTATGATTCGCAAAGCAATGCAATCGGGCAGTGAGCAAAAGGAGTTACCGTTGCACCACAGTTGTAGTAAACCACATACAACATACACAGATTTCGATTGTAAATTTTATGAACTTGCTTTTTTACTCTCCCATTCATACAATTTCACTCATTTTCAGTCAGTCGAATTTCAATTCATTGCTTAAGCTCATTCATTAGGTGAAGCAAACGCAAAGGAAAATATGCAATGGGATCCAATAAAATATACAAAATTTCCCGCAAATGTAAAACACAAAAAACGCTTTGAATTTATTCATACACGAATTGGCGAAATACTTAGAAAGCTACTTGAAGAACTAGGAACATAAAAACTTAGTAAATTCCTGCATTTAAATTGCTGTAGCATCAACAGCAGCGTACAAGTGCATATTGATGATAAGATGTATCCATTGGCTGCAAGCTTATTAGTTCTCTCTGGGATCCCCTGTCAGATTTCATCAGATTTCATTAGATTACCTTGCATATACAAAAAATCTGCAACAACAGAAAACTAATACGAATCAAGTTTGGGTTTTTTGAAAGTCCTGGCAATGTTGTGATGATGATGTTCAAACAATGAAAGCATGGTGGGTCATATTGGTGATAGGAATTGGATGTGAATGGGGTATGTAGCTGTTATTGCTGCAGCTTTTAAATGCATTTTTACCAGTTTGATTTGAGGTGATATAGTGGTAGGCCTACCTTCTCTCGTTTATATTTGACCTACAAAAAGAAGATCAAAAAAGTATGTGGAGGCCAGAACAAAAGGAAGGAAATTATCGAAAAGTTTGCTCGATCTTGGTACGACCACGATGATTATTATTATACGCAATAATGTATGAATAGGCTCATGTTTTATGTTTAGCTTTACTGTGCTTGTACCATTCAAATTAACTTGCGACATATTTTGAGGCGCAAAAAAGCGCATGACGCTGTTCAATCTCTAACGATCAAGGTACGCTGGTAATCACAAACGGGGATGTTTCGCCTGAAAACTGGATGGAATATGAAATTATAGAAAATGCGCTGTTCAGATTTAGTAGCTTATTGCACTCATGATCATTCCCATCAAATACATTCAGGATCGTAATTTTCCGAAAGGTTTTTACACTTTAATTTTCGACGCATTTTCCTAATTACAAGGAAAGCTAAAAAATAAGGAATGTCACTCATTCAAACAGAAAATGCTTGCATATTGTTCCTCTTTAGTTTACTAAAACATAACGAAGGAAAATGCCTTTGTTTAGTTTTTGTTTCATCGCGCGTCTCATTTACATGCTAATTCTAAAGAGCAATTATATACGCATTACTCGTAAATGCTGTAATAACTAAGTTAAATGACAATTAAAATACTTCGAAAAACTCTTGCTTGAGCAAATTTGTTTTGATCTGTCCTCCCTCAATCATTTCAACAGGGAGTAGATATAATACTGACGCTGACAATGACAAGTAAAATGTTAATACGTACTTACTTTCTTCTTCTGTACTGATTCTGAGGAATATGTTGGAATACAACGTAAGTTATTTTTTAAAATCTTTCTCTACTTGTAGTTTTCTTTAGCTTATTTTTATCAGGGCAATTGCAATGAGCAATCATTTAAACATGCTTACCTTTTCATGCTACAAATACTTCTCTGGAATGCCTCTTGAAAATTAGCTCATTATCATTTTCATTCCTATTCAAAGCTTTTTATTTACTATTATTGGCCATTTACCGAGTAATCATCATTAAACAAGTGATACAGATTAAATGTTTTCGGTGTACATAGTTTTGAATCGAGGAGTAATGAAATGGAGGTGAATCATGATAGTGTTGTTGTTGCTGATGTTGATTGTTTATCTCCACTCTGAAAAACTCGTACTTTGTTCCCAATTTTTACACAGTAAACTGTTTCTATGCGGCACTGCTTTACCTTCATTATTAAAGAAGATGAAAAAGATCAACATCAGATCAACATTTTATGCATATAAAACGATTTATTTATTTTGCTTGCATCGCATTATACCTTTTATTGAACTTTTGAAGAACTTTGTCGCCGCACTCATTGCTTTCACTTAAAATTGATCTGATATGATGAAACAATTTTCAATATTTGCTAAACCTTCAATTTTCCCCATTTCCTTAACAATTGCTTTAAAATAACTTGTCATGGATTTTGGTCTGTGGCATATTTAAGTACTAGGTAATTATGCTTAGATTTCATTATCTTTTTACTTGTTAGGTGTACTAATTCTTTAAAAATCTGATATAACGGACGGGACAAGCCTCTACGTTTCTTTTTTTGATAGTTTTGTACTCACTTCTACAAAGTTGCGCATAATAAAAACTATCCAGAGCTCTTGCTTCTCTACAAAATTGCAGACATACCTGAAAACAGTTGGCATTCCTATGGCTGCTGCCCTTTCTGCTCTCCAATGCCTTGCTTGTTTCAAACCACTTGTTTAAATGCCAAATCTTTTGAAAACAGTTGCTCTCCCCTCATTCAAATACAAAATCACGTTACACTGTCAGTGATAAAAGTATTACATAAACGACTCTATTTTGTTCCCGTGATGATAATCGTTGATGAAGATTGTGATATTATGCCGACAATTATATTAAAAGTGGATGCTGCAAGGAGTGAAGAGTGTGTGTCGAGGATTTAGAAGGTGTGTTCCAACCGTTCTGACCTATGATTCGTCAAGAGAGAGCCTTATCAACACATCGTCCGTTTATCATAATTTTTATCATCTTTTCATCGTCACAAATGAAATAAACCTTTCAAAAGGCTATTACATCGTTGTAATTTTTCGCTAAAATATTTTTGTTTAATAGTTTATGGTCACAAGATTCCACTGCAGTTGTAACTTATGACACATCAGTATTTTCACTGATATTCCCCTATCGCCTAAAATGTGGCGGCAGCATCATTTATGACTCTGATTATGAGATTACAAAATATAAGTGCAACGGTTAGGGTTCTACTAGTTTTAAAAACAGCCGTTTGTTAAACAGACGCTGTGAGATCTAAACAGAAAGCAAGCATGTGATGGGGGTGTGGTGCCAGCTTAAGCAAAAGGTTTCGCGGGTGTGACAAAACCTTTGTCATTGTCATTAAAGCTATGTCTGTTAATTAAATTCAATTTCATAGAAAAATAAAGACGAAAATAACAAAGATGATGCTATTCAAGAGTTCATCGTCATGTGCGTAAATGAAGATTAAATTGCAGTGTTTTCTTAGCATCTGCTTTGACTTTTTTGTAATTATTCTGGAAGATTTGTTAGTTGACTCATACATCATTGTACTATGCTGTTTTGAAGTTATTGCGTAACTAATATATTAATATTATTACAATTCTTGATTAATCTCTAAATTTTTAACAATTTTCCTGATCCGAATGAATACAAGTCACTTGATACACCTTGAGTTATAAAACAGGATACAAAACGCATTCATGCAGCATGATCTGTTTTATGCTGAAATTACTTAAATTTGTGATGATTTGAAGGGTGAAGGCTATTAAAGATATACATAATGATTAAGTAATAATTATGATAATAAATAATAAAAATATTTAATTGGTTCTCTGTGAAAACCGCGCTTTTATTTCGCCGAATAGTACGTCATACGCCAATTCCAATCATCATCACCATTAGCCAACCAATTTCAGTGATTTAAATGTATTCAAAATGGTTGACGTAAATTTAGGTGAATAATAATGTTAAATTTTTAAGCACAGTACAAGGTCCATGTTGCTATTTTGAATGAAAACTATGTTGTTAGTTGACAGCTCTTTTAACATCCGCTTTAGTGGTCGCTGTCCCACCTCTTCTCTGCACTGTTCTAAAAATATCTAGGACAGTACTCAACATTTTATATAATATTTGCTTTAAGAACACATTGTGATCAATGGACGCATTAGTAAAATACGTAGGTAGTACTTCCTATTGTTAGCCAATGTTTAAAAATGTTTCTAATTTCTACAAACGTAAGCCCAAACCATATTTTTCTACATCAAACAAATTCAAAGGAACAACAGTTTTTGTTCGCTTTTTAGTTCAAACAGTGACGCAAGAGTAACTCCATTAGAATCCGCTTCTAATTTTGACAATGAGAAAACCAGAAAGAAAAAAATAGTACGTAGGTTATTATAATGATTGCTGCTCATCATCATAAGTGAACATTTTATTATCATCTTTTTTCTTCATATGCATTAAATAAAATGATTTTATAAAGTATATGCACAACTAATAAATTTGCGGTAAAGGATTAAATGCAGCTGGGTTTTATTCTTATTATGGTACTATATTTCATTTTTTGCACAACCACGTTTTTCATTTTCCCATTTCTGGAATTAAGCACTCTACTTTATATGGGGATTCTTCCAACAAACATTAAATTTACATTCAAACAATTGCCTGGGTATTCTGATCACCTGAATAAACTATCGTTTCACGTCAAATTGAAAATAAAACAGATAAAGTGAATTGAGAGGAATAAATTAAATAAACTTTGTATGATTTTTAATAAGAACGAGAATATTATTATGATTATCATCACAATCAAAAATGACGTCTGCTGTCATCACACGTTAAACTCATTTTGCACTCAAATCAACCTTGTTAAAGATGTTTGAATAATATTATAGGTTTTGGATTGTACTTGTGATTCTTTTCGCAATCTTTAAAATACCTAGTTCATTTTAAAGAAAAAAGTTTACCTTTTATTTTGCTAATCGTATTGGACACCATCCCAATGCATTTACTATTAGTAAGTTATTTTTGTTGAACGCTACATGTGAAAAAAACTACTTTTTAAACGCAAATGTATTGTGCAATTTCTTGGCATGGAGAACAACGGCCTTTTTCCTTTCTGTCTCTCCTGTCATTCAACAACCGTTCTTTCATGGAACAACAAAGTTGTTTCTGCTTTTTTGCGTTTTTGGATACATTTAAAATCTTTACAGATTAGACCATAGTGGGGCATCACATTTTAATTTTTTTACGCAGCAGAAAACAAATTCTCACAAAGATGACGACTCCTCTTGTGCATGTATTATGCCAATGAACGATGCACTAGACTACTCAGAACTTTTCATTCATTCATCAGCAGCCCAGTGTTTGGCGCCTGCAAGGAGAATGGTGAACCTATGGAAGATGATTATACCGAGGATGAACTTGGTCTGTCCTACAAACAATCCCATTCCAGTTTTCTTCCCACTTCAAAGAACATCAACCGATTAATATTGCTTGGTTAAATACTTCTCAATCTCTACGTTTTATAACTTTTTTACTAAATACTATGACAAATGAACGTATTTCATCACCCTATCTCTCTTTTTATTCGCCATATCCCAGATTCTTCAACTTTCTCAATGGAAAGTCACTACAGTCATCACTTTTCTATGCTACACTTCACCAAAGCCACACCAATTTAACCATTCTTTAGTTGGTTTTTCAAGGAAAAGTCGAGTTCAAAGGGCAATTAATCTACTCTGTTGCATCTGAAAAAGTTTCATCATAATATTTGAATGCTTTATACATTTTATCAAATTACTTTATATTGCTTATTGATATATTATCATTTATTCTTACTCTTCCCAATTTTACCATCACGACAGCGTCACGTACTCAGTCTGCTGTTATTTTTCTCTGTAACATTTCATTGAGCCTAAAATGGAATTCTCATTCTTGAATATTTGCTTCAGTTGCGCTGTTTCTAGTAAATAAATAGTTATAAAGTTTCTCACTTAATTAAAGACAAAATGCGTAGATATAAAAAACAATTCGATCCTGTTTTAATTATACGTAAATCAAACAGGACTTTATATTGAATCCAATGAAACAAACTTGTAAACATCCATTCATCCATATTCATTGTTAATTCGGCTAATTAGCTTTCTGACGATGAGGGAGTATTCTTCCAAAAGATATGCCCTTCATTTGTAGTCGAGTTGACTGCAAGAAAATCATTTTTTAAAGAAACTGCTTAGAATACGGTTTATGAAGAGGAAGGTTATTTACTTGAAAATAAGTTACATACGGTTATTGCCTCTGTTGTTTTTCAATCTACTGGCGCACATTCAAAGTACAGTTTAACTCCCCGTTATGTACTGGAGGTTTTGTACAATTCCCATCTTAATTTACTTCTTATCAGGTCATTTAACCATTTCTTTAGAGAACCTTAACCTTTCTTTGGAAAATGAAGAGATAGGTAAATTTAAAATAAATTTTTAAACAAAGTCCGCCTTCCAGATCAGCTATGTTTTCCTCTGTAATTACTCATAAGACGTTACGGGGTAAAAACCGTTTTTCAACAGTTATTTAGCTAAATTATTATTTTAAGGAGAAAATGCGTCATAATCTTCTCAGACATAACTAACTTTGATTAGTTGGAACAGGCAACGACAACAATATCATTACAAGGAAGACGTTGGCCCATTATCACTTGCTAATCTCCAATGTCAATGAGTTGGTTGAAAGCGAGAATTATTCGTAGTAAATTAAAATCTTACTAACGTAAGTAAGTAGCATTTAATGATGGCGACGAGGATGATAAGTGAGAAGTAATAGGCATTTGAAGAAAACCTTTTTTCAATAGATAATAAAGGAAGTTCCTAATTGATAGAGCAAACCACAAAAATCTATGAGGGAGCAACAGCACAATAAGCTCAAATATTTTTAAAAAAGTAACGTCGCGCAACTACTTTTTTCTTTTGCTACACTCTTGCTAATCTACCCGTCAGCTTCAATTGGTATTTAATTTTGAATAAGAATGATAGCAAAAAAAGTCAAGAAGTAGAGAAGATGCTGCAAAATGAATGAAGAATGCAAGCAAAAAATGCAAAGCATCATAAACATTTTTTATTTCTCTAGTAAACTTTTGTTCTATTGGTTGTGTTGGAAAAGAGTGTGATGCAGTAGGAAACCACAAAATTTAAACTCTCTTTTTCCTCTTTTTTTACTCTCGGCATACTTTTTCAAAAAACAGAAGTAACACTGGCTACACAAAACATTAAACTTTCACAGTGTCACGGTATACGCGTTTCCCGTTCTTCTATTATGTTTTTATGAACGGGAGAGCGTACTTGGGATGTAGAGAGAACGTTCATTGATTTAAGCATGTGTTTTTTCTTGTTGGCGAAATAAAAAGCGGTGTAATATGCAATTGGATGTATGCCCCATCCTCCTTCGCGTTTTTCTCTCTTGTTGTAGCATTTTTTCGTCTTATTTTTTTAATGCTTTACAAATCCCGTTAAGAGTCTGCATTCCAATCTAATTCTCTCTGTCTGGCTTCTTCATTTTCCTTGCTGATAATGACGAAGATGAAGATGATATTGCCGAAATAAAATATACGAATTTTTGTGAAATGAGGATGTAGCAGAGAAATACAGGGGAAGAAAATTGAGTTAAAATACGAGTCTTGTTCTTGCTTGCGTTGGTTTGGCTTTCACACGGGTTTTTGTTGTTGTTTGGTATTTGTTTCCTTTTACTGAAATTAATTTAATGAAAGGTACAAGTTTTCAGATATGATTAGCTAGGTTGGCACTTGGTGGTAGGTAGGGAGTCCCTTTTCTATAAGCAATCTTAACTAGAATTAGATTAAACCGAAGTAGGCCATACTTTGCTCAATTTTGTAAGAATCCGTAAAATCGGATTTTGACATTAGTGAGTCTCTGTCTCATTTAATGAGAGGTGGAATTACTGCCGTGCGGTTGTCGAACAGCATCATGCATGCAATGATGTGGATGAGGCAGGTGCTGACTACTCTTGATGAAACAAATTATAATTAAATACTGATTGGAAATATTTATTAATTGTTCCTGGAAATTTTGCGTCTTTCTTTCAATTATTTTCTATTGATTTCGGATGTTTGTTATGAGAGTGATGTTGTAAAATGAGAAGAATTTGCTTAGCGTAATATTATGAAGAATTCGGTGGCGTCTTTGTTTATCTCTTGAGATAGCCTTTTACTTTATATATTTCGTTTAATTATCATATTCATTCATTACATATCATGTGTTTGTCAAGGTCAGTTCAGCCTATGCTTTGGTAGACAATTCTAAATATTCCCTTACAAAGAAATAGAAAATATTTGAAATGCACACCTAATCCAATTAAAAAAATAAAAGGCAGCAAGCTTGCATAGCTATAGCTACTAGCTCGAAGTACTGCACGGTTTTCGCAGATCTTATATTTTCCATTAATATTAGTACGTTTCAAAGTCAGTCAGCGTTAGAAATGTCAGGGACAGATTCTTATACTTAAATAAAGACTAGAACTACAAAGACTTTGAGCAAGTAATAAGGATAAAGATTTGTAAGCATAATCTATGAATCAGGAAGAGAATGAATTAAATTAAAATAGTTTGTGATTTTCTAAGCAAATGCAAAAAAATCCATGGTTGAATTAAATTTTACAATTTTTAAAAATACAGACTTTTACCATTACACGGAAGATAATTCCAAAAGTTTTTAAGAGTTCAAGAGAAGAGAGAAAGAGTTCCTGGTCCCATGTGCAAATTCTTTACTGTCTCATTTGGATTTATTTTATTTTAACTGTATGTACAGTTATAAAAAGCCTGCCTGCTGTTCTATTTATGATTAGGAGGCTACGAGAGCTCTGACATATTCCAAGCTCTAAACTATTTCCTCTTTTCTTCTCATGTCATTAATTCACCGATAAAAAGCCTTCCACTCTCTCTCTCAATTTTCCTCACACTCAATCTTTGTGTCTTTCGTATTATATCAAGCCGATCAGAAGAAAGATTAACTTGGATCCATGCATATAAATAGTTATGGAGGTAATTGACATTGATGGAGATTGACATGACAGGGGTGATACTACTCCAAGCTCTACGAGTCAAGCACCATGCTCTTCCTCTTCCCTGCTAAATAGCTAAACTCCCATTAAATTGCACTAAACTTACGTTCGTTCATCTTCATCATCTTCATCCAGCACAACAATAACGGTTTCCCCCACATTGGCATGGATTCCAACCCGGAATGAAATTGAAATTGCTTTTGCCAATATTATTGCTTACGTTATATGGCCCATTGCGCTTATCAGCCTTCGTGACAAGACAAGACAATGCAAAAGTAAAAATAATATGCGTGCTTTTATGAGCATGTGAGTGTCTGTGTATGTTCTTCAAAAGTAACAGTGATTTGATACGTTATACACGAGGAATAATAATAACATATCGACATGATACGGTGGAATATTTGCTGACAATATTTTTATCCTTCCATCGTCAATGACCCAGATTATTGTCGATAAAATTTATTATTACCTTATCAACTATCACTCTTTTCCCCCTCGTTTTTAGCATTTAAAGAGTCAAACCCTACACTAGGTTTATAGTTATTAGAAATTGCCATCAAACTTTATGATGGCAATCTTTATCTCTTTTTTAGCAAAATATTATCTTCCTGCTCATATAAAAAGATGTCGAGGATTTGGAGGAAAACTGAGAAAAAAAGAGTATGAGTGTACCTGGGAAGTTTTAATCTCTCTTTTAAAATACCTGAAACGTGCCGGAAATGGTGTAGCTGGTTTTATTTATTCACTGAGATGCGATGTAAGAGGAGGTGAAATGACACAAAATGCATATATTCTGTTGCTCTTGTTTAGGACATATCTCTGCTTTCCCCAACTCTGTCTTTGCTCTCCTGTCGTGTCGTGTCATGTTTTTAGTTTATTTCCAGAGAATTGTTTCCATCTAAAAGTTATTGTTTCTGCCATTTCTCCTTTGTACTCAAAGGATTTTATTTCTTTTTCTTTTGAAGGAAAAAAGTTTTAATGGCGCATGAAATTTAAATCTATTCACTTGACTTGACCAACTGACATATTAAAATAAAAATGCTTCTATAATGGCTTTTATAATAGCTCGTAACTTTTTTGCTAACGAAAGGTTGAAGCAATAAGGAAAATAGGAGCAGCAACACAAGCACAACAGCGTTTTTACTGTTTTACTGCCATCCTTGCTTTCCGGTTCCGAGCAACCTATCAAATATCAGGAAAAAATGAACAAGGCACACATGGGCATTTAATGCCACGTGTAGCGTACTACCTATTTGCTTTCAAGAATTCTAATTTTGTCTTTCTGTCTCTATTTCACTACGTCAACTTTCCTGCAATATCAAATAAACGCACACACTGATCATTATTACGGTATTTTTATATTCAACCTAGCCAAACTTATTGCAACACAATTGAAACAAAAACTTTAGTGCTGCAACGTGATGAATGAAATTTAGGATTTGAATTATAAGCCTTAACAATGCTGATCATTAACTTTATCTTCTTTACCCTCGTTAATCTAGTCAATTATTCGTCTTTTTTCCTAAAAGGAGAAACGAGCAAAGATGCATTGTTACTGACGTGTAATTTTGTTAAACCGAAACTACGCATTTTACATATGTTTAGTTTTGATACGTAAGCAGTCAATATGGCTTTCCATTTTCTTTTTGTTATCCTTCATTATCGTCATCAACAAAATTTCCAATTCTGCCTCACACGCTCTCTCTCTCTTCTTTCAAAGTATTGCAAAATCGCAAATCTTATTAGATCAGGTTTAGATTAGCTCTACAAAGCAACTTCCGAGATTTAAAATCTTCTTTATTAAACCTTTTCAATATATTATAAAGAGTTTAAACTGAAACTCGATTTCATTCAAACAATTTTAAACTAACTCAAAGGTATAGAATGACGTTGGTATAGTAAATATTTTCTTATCACTTATTGAAGCAAAGGGGAAATGTATTGCATAATCGGTTTTGCTAATATTTAAGAATTTGCCAATGAAATTGTTGTCTGTCTGGCTATTTATGCATAGTTGCGTTAATAATTGATGCAACAAATATGTTCATAATTGAGGAAAATCTAGAACGACAGAAGAAAAGATATTGAATAAGACAAAAATCTGTTGTGCAATGTCCTTAGGGAAAATAACAAAGTGCGAGAAAAAAATACGATTATTCATATTCCCTGATTATTATTAACTTCTAAGACTTGAGAAATGAGCCACGGAGAAAAATATTTAAACGAGCACTAGCCACCCAAGACAAGACCCAAATGCATTTTATCCTTACTTTGAAATGCGTTGCTAATCTACGCCTTTGATGAACTGATCACGACAGTGATGGTTAAATTTTATACCTTTTTTAATGAGAAATAAAAACCCAAAGTATAAATTATTATTTCAAGTTCCATAGCGCAAATTATTACTTTCTGATGATCATAAAAAATAAAAACAATTTCAAGAGTGAGAATTCAGGCATAAATTTAAAACGTTATGGGAGGACAAATAGACGCTTTGAAGTGTTCAGAAAAAATATTTTTGCAAAAGAGCATCGCAAATGATGAAAAGTAAAGTGCAGCAGGAGGACACATGCATATATGTTCATCTGCTCATCATGTTTTGAAGCTGATGGTGATCACGGTACTGAAGCAATCCACCTTCCAAGGATTTCTTGCCAACAACATCTCACTCACAGCATATATGGAATGATTATCATCACACACTCTCAGGATCATAATATTATGTTGTTAGTTGTTGAACTGGAAGAAACTGGTGAGCATCAATGCAAAAAATTGAATCCTTTGCAAATAGAACTATAATTTACGTAAATAATTTATTTTCTTCACTTAAAAGAAAAGTATGTATACGTATGCAATACAATATATCATTGAAACAATAATTTCCCTATTATTGTGTGATAAAAGCAACAGTTAACAGCAGCAAAACAAAGAATTAGAGATATGCATGGTCACTATTGTTGCTTATTTATTGTAAACAATCCAAGCTGAACGTACCTATCTAACAGAATAAGAATAAGGATAGGTCAGAGAGTACAGGCACATCCTTCGTTATCATCATCTATACCAGCAGAGCATACCTACATACCAACATGGAGAGATTACAAAAAGGAGAGAGCGAGGAGATGCGTATTATTGTTTATAATGCAATCATCCATATTATTGTTGTTGTTACGATAGGTTACGATCATGATAATGTTCATTATGGTCATGATAATCCTTTCTAAAATAATCTGCAATGCCTTGCACAGCAATATCGCAAAGTGCATAATATTAATCAAAAATCAGGATGATGGGCATCATCAGTATTAATATAAAAACCAATCGAATAATCCTGCGTATATTTTGCAAATGTTACTATTATTGCTTCATTGCTCTCGCTTGTTTTTGTTATAAGTTTGTTTTTGTATTATGCATTCCATTAAACAATGTGCAAGCAAATAATGAAACCTACTACCTCACAAGTTTTTGCATTTTTGCAGGGATTAGGGATGATGCAAGTAGAGAGGAAAAGCCAACATAGCTCTCTCCCTTTCTTGTCATTATATCATGTATCATAGACAAATATACACAATTTTACAAGCAAGGTCGAATCCAAGGTGTTCTCATCCTGATTTATGGACAGATACAATACGTAACAAATAAATGCATTTTACACAACACAGCAGCAATTTAAATATTTAATATTCACTGCAAAAAGGAATACATTTTAATATATTTTCAGATACTTGTAATGTAAGTAAGATTATGATTTTGATTATGACTTGCAAGAAAACAAAAAGCATAAAAAATTGTTATATTTTTGTTATTTTGGCCAATTTCTAGTCGTAAAAATAATAAAAACAAAACTGTTGCCAACTCTTTTTAAATTTGAATAATTGTCTGGAGTTTTTGCAATAATAAATAAATAATACAGTTTTATTTGTTACAAAAACAAGAATGCAAATAAAATGCTTCCAGATATTTTTGGAATATGTTAAATATTTGCATTTTCTAAAAAGCAGACAATAATTACCTTCCCTAACATATTATTTAAAAGTTTTCCATCATTTATGACAGTATTAAAGAATATAAAATAAAGGAAAATACAAATTTGGGTAAATAAAAAGTGCTCCAATTGAATTGTCATTATCTTTAAACGAGCACAGGTACAAAGAAAATGATCGACCACCATCATAAACAACAAAAAAATTAATCATGTTATTTTGACTGGAAAATATGAGACAAGTTGTCTCGTTTCAAGAATTGCATTATTTATTGCGAAAATGCAATAAAAACATAAAAAACTGCATAAGGCTTCCCCACAACCTATTTCTCCAGATACGCTTTTATATTAAATTGAATTGGGTAAATAAACTTATTATTTTGTTATTGTTTGTTGCTGTTGTGGTGGGTAATGGCAATAATAAAGGAATGATGTTGGCGTAGAAGACAATAAGGAAAACGGTTAAATAAATAAATAATCTAACCGCATCCTTATCCGACGAATTGCAAAAAAAGAAGATATCCAATTCAAAATTAGGAAAAGTAATTTACTGAAAATAATATTGGATGCCACGTTCTTTTCACTTGATTGCTCTCTCAATTTCTACCTATGTCTGTATCTCTCTTTACAAAAGTATGGGAAGTGAACAGGACCAGCTAAGTCAATAAAGTTCAAAGCCAAAACTATAATTTATATTCATTTTAAAGACCAATTTTATTCTTTTCGAGTTAATGACGTTGATGCTATTATTGCTATTCATGGTTTGCTGGTGCTTGCAAAAGAGGTAATAAATATCAGGTGGTGGTGGTGGTGGTGGTAGTTTTGCGAGAAATAGACATGGCACCGGGGTAGGCGTAGATTATCCTATCCTAAATATCTCTCACACTGCTTAAACGAATTCCATTGCCAAGAAGATAAAAAATAGAAATTTTATCATTATCCCACATGATTGAGAGAACACGGTTCCTTTGCGTTAATTGAGTTTTTAAAATGCCGTTAGAGAGACGATTCCGTAATTTGCAGACGGAGGGGAGTTAAAAGCTAAGCCATAAAAATTGTTTTACTGTGCTCTCCGTCCTCAATCTTAATCGTCTTCTCTCCACCTTCCCTTTGTCCCGGGAATTTAACTAAATGAATTGTACAATGGGAGACGAGTGAGTAAGAGATAAAATGGGAGAAGAAGATAAAAATCGTTTATTGAACTTTAAAATTCCAACTTTAATTTCTTTTTGAACGCATAATTGCTCATAATGGCATTAATAATAGGTTGAAATACGGTCGTAAAAGCATAATACATAGCGGAATATTCTTTTTAACAATTTTTAATTAAACATCTACAGAACTATTTCCAAACGGTGGAGGACATTACCTTGAGTTATTTAGACGGGCGTAAATTATATTTTAAATACACGTGTTTGCAATTCCAAACACGGGGAGTTCAATGTGGTTTTAAAGCCATCATAATTATTCTCACTCCTCACCTTTCCCTCACACTCGCATCATAGTATCCCGTAAT
The DNA here is from genome assembly GCA_036507315.1 of Lepidocyrtus fimetarius. NCBI lineage: Eukaryota > Metazoa > Arthropoda > Collembola > Entomobryomorpha > Entomobryidae > Lepidocyrtus > Lepidocyrtus fimetarius. The sequence continues at coordinate 14,523 of JAANSO010000342.1, forward strand.
AATCCAATTTTAATTGATGAAAAACGATGTACTATAGGCATGTCGTTTTGTTTTATTATAAGTAAGCCTTATCTTTTCTTTAGTAGCTCTCTGATTTGGAAGCGTGTGTTACCCCCGAAGGAAAAATGGAATAATTTATACTACGATGTGGCGATTGTGGTCGTGATGTTGTTGATGATGATGACGTATTGTAGAACGATAAAACCTGTCAAATACCCAGTGGCTTGCTTTTCACGAGAATTTATTTAGTAAATTATTTACGGATAATGGGACTGCAGCGTGGTGGTAGTGCCAACAAACTTGGCATTTAGTAACAAGTGAATGGAGAATGGTGACTATATCACCACAACAGCAGCAGCTTACATTGGGATTAATTAAAAATTTAAACCCTTGCTTTAAACACTGTTGTCGATTAAATTGACAATATGTGGGAGTATTGCATACCTTCACTAAATCATATTGCAACAATAACAAAAATACCAATGAAATTAGATAATAATAATACATACTCCCTAATCAAAAGCCAAAGGGTGGTTGAATATTATTTACTCGTAAATTGACGTAATACGCTTTGACGCTTTGAAGATATTGACAAAAATTTTTTTTGGCGAACTGACACATTTTCGTCAGTTTTATTGACTGTTCTATTCTTTCTCATGGGTCGAAAATAAGTCGAATGGTGTATTTTCCATGAAATGAATTTGCAAGATTTAAATAAGATTTAAGGTATATGACAATACATTATAACTTTCTCTATAAAACTGTAAAGGGTACATAAATTATTCACCAGTTCGTTATTTTGTGACAGCAATTTTACTATAATGACGTAGGTAACCAATTTGTTTGAATTTTATTTCAAGTGGAAAAATTAGAAAATAATTCATTAATGGCTTCTAATAGCAGACACAATGACTGAGTGCCTTACCTGAATCCTTCCATTCCTTTGTCTTTCTTTCTTCTTTCACATATACAAACATAATTTGTAATTCATGTTTCCGATTCCTGTAAACAAAGCATAATTTTAGCCCTGATACTAATGCATTGCACTATTATCATTCCACTTGATGCTCATTTTTAGATACTTTGCAAACCAAATCGCTAAAAAGACGAAAAATATTCATCTCCCCCTTTTCCGTAAAATCCCTGCACATTAAATATATTAAATCTGAAAAATGTAACCAAAGAACAAACACTCATTTAAAAAAAGAATTGTTCGATACCAGCATATTCCAAATAGGATAAAGGGCACATTGCAACAATGAAACATGCTTTTGCAGAAACACGTCCTTGCCTTTATCTTTGTTATTTTGCAAAAGGTAGCTCTTCTGAATGTGATCACATCAGTCATACTCACGTGTTATACATTTTCCCTTGTTTGTCTTGCAGAAATATCCCCAAATCATTGTTATCCCTCAAAGAATACTGTAAGATCTCACCTTTCAAAGTGGAATTGCTAAGTTTTATATAAAAAATTGTGGTTGGTAAGCCCCCAAAAAAATTTGTCTAGACGACTTTTCTCCCTCCCTCTTGCTTCTTTTGTGCATCATCATTCAATCCTTATCAATGTTGTTGCTTTGGCTTTTATGTAAATATCACTCTTTCCTTCTCACACGTAAACCATGCATTGTCTAACTACGAAGACGAGGAATTTGCCAAGCTATAAATTTATTCAAGCAGCAAGTCAAAGGGAAAAAGGTACCAGCGACAAAGACAACGGTACCCTGCTGGTGTTACTACCATAAAGTAAAATACTATAAAAAATTTGCAAAGAAAAAGCGTTCACAAAATTTTTATCCTTTGCGAATTCTCTTTTTATGAGAGTACCAAATACCAAGTGACGATTCACGCTCTTCCCAAATAACAACACGTAAAAGTATTTTAAAATTAGTTTTAATAAGAAGTCGAGGGGAGCTTGGCATTTTGCAATAATTTCGCAAACGATATTTGTACTTGTTAAAAATAAACCGTGAGATATATACGTATGTTCCTACATTTAAGCTTTATTACATAGCTAAATGCGTATAATATTAAAGCTGCATTACCCCGATTTGTATAAATAGTGCTTGCTAAAATAAAAATGCTTATCATTGTCTGTGTTGATGAAGGTACCCTTTTCGCACTGCATTTTACAACACATTGCAAATTTTGAATGCAATCGTTAAATAAAAACGATATAAAAATGCTTTGCAATTACGTCGGTTATCCTTGTTCGTCGCATTACAAAGAAAGAATAAATGACATGATTCATTTTCCCTCCCTCCCTTGCTTTGAGGATCAAATGCGACGGCTCTAAAAATAAAATAATCTTACCGTTTAGGGTTATGTAAGTTTCGACGGTAATTTGCATTTTCGAATATGAACACCATTTAAATTTTTATTTCGTACTAAAAATATGTTCACAGCAAAAAATAAAAGAGTCGGTAACAATAATGAAGTATGTGCTACATTTTTCATCTCCTCTAATCACAAAAGTTGATTCGAGTTCATTGTTGAAATTGTAAAAGTGGTTATGGTATTTTTATCAGGTACACACCCCCCACAAACATAACGAGTAAAAAGGGAAAATAATATAGCCTTTACCATTATTACTTGAGGCTCTGCAATTAAACATTACTCAAATTTTTAAGTACAATTAAACAGTTGTGTTAAATGAGTTATGAAATGTAATTGTGTTTGTGTAAGACAACAATTTTATTGAAACGAGAAAAACGCTATTTTTACATAACATAATAAGAAAGTGTGAATGAATGAATGAAAGAATGAATGAACTTTAAGTTATGTAACACGCAAGTGGAGTATGACAAAATAAAAGTTCCGGAAATAAAGGCTTGTTTCGTTTTTTGTCTTTAAAATACAATCGCAATAAATTAATCCAGATCCATTTTTTCCAATTTCTAATTGCTTTTCTACCATTTCTCTTTCATCTATTCAACAATTAGTCAGAAAAATTGAGCATTTACACATTAGAGCTATTTATCGCATTAGTTTCTGTTGGCGTGTCATGATCACCCTCTCGTATTTACCTCTCTCTTTCCCAAACACAATAGAATGTTGATGATTATAATGGGCGATTGGTTTTTGTTAGATGATAATGATGATGTAACAATAGTTCAGCAAAATATTGTAAAAAACATGTGTAACGTGTGGGTATAATAGAAAATAAAAAATATTTTGATGGGGTCGCCCTTTCCGGTTTCGTTGGAACGTATTAACTCCACGATTTTATGATCTTGTCATCATCAAAGTTCTTTCTTCATTTCACTGCATTCAATTACCCGCACACTCATCTCGATGTCTTTCAAAATCTTTTACTACCGTTTGCTTCCTTGAGCAATTACTGGAACGGAACGAGAAAGAATATAAAACGTGTGAGCAGTGTACTGATTTTACCCAAAAACGTCTCATTCGTTCTCTTGTTTTTTATTACTCATACGAAAACGTTGTGCCAACATCAACCCTCCAAAGTAAAAAAAGGTTTATCACGGCAGCATCAAATTTGGGGCAATGAGAAACATTTTCCAAACGGATTCTAGCTCTTTCAGCCAAAGGATGACTAATCCACTCCTACCAATGAGTATACTTTACTCCTACTTAAAATTGAAAACGTTGCCATCGACATTTCCTCCAACTAAATCATTTAATTCGTCTTAATTTAACATAACTTCTCCTTTCGACTTTTGACATTTCAGTATTTGCAGCACGTCATCAGCCAGCCACATCATCCTTCATTTGGCTTCATCTGTTGAATAGATTGAATTCCCATTTTTTGTTTAAAATTAACTCACTACTTCATACATTACCCTTTAAGTTTATTAAACGGACTTGTTATACTGTTTACTCTAACCAACTGCAATGTTTGGATTTCTCTGTAACTTATTCCATTTACAAGGAGAAGCTTTCCCATCACAAACCTCTTTCTCTGCATTACTTGGAAACTGTAATATAATAATGAGTCGAATGAAAGAGAGCAAACTCGAACAAAAAAAATAACGTCAACAATTTTGCTAACGTTAACCAGCTAACCATTAAACTAAACCTCCGCGTCCCTCGTTGAGGAAGCCTATGAGAATGTTAAAGCCTACTTGTTTGTTGGTGGGCGGACATTCTAGCCACGCTTACACACTCTCAAACAGCATCTAGGACAAAAGTCAAAAGATCTATTGTGCCATATGGTTATTTTTCGCCTAAAACAGGAGGAAGAGTTGAAACTGCTGAATACAACACAGCAAATCAAGTAAATCAATATGAAAATATATCGTAATATAAGCGAACTCATATAGTCCAACGAATACATTTAGATGCTTTTTAGGTAGTTGTCCTCCTTATAACGTATTGTCTGAGAAAAACAACTACGGATGGATGAAAAATGGGTGTTGTTTACTCTTTGCATTCATAATGCACACATAAACAAGTGAACTCATTCATTTTTCTGGTTTACTCTCATTCATTCATAGTTGGAATTTCCGGCTTTCCTAGAATTTTTTCCAGATCTTGTTTTACCCAATATTTGATTTTAAAAAAATATTTTTGCGACGGTTGCTGGTGTTATTGATTGAGTTTATATAACCATATCGTTCTTCTTTTTTGATCCATACTTTGCGTTCAAGTTTTCCTCGATAAGAATTGTCTAATGATGAAAGTGATTTTCATTGAATTAACAAAACCACTGGAAACTACTGCTCTTCTCTTGCGTTTTCGTTCCCTCCAAAACACACCCTTGTCATTTTTGGCTTGAGGTTGTATTAACAAATGTACGAAACCCCCTAAAATATTTCCTTGTCTTACCAACATAGTGAAATAATAAGAGCAAAACCACTTCCTTCTGTGGACTATAATACAGCAAAATCATAGTTTTTCTTTACGCAGAATTATTTTTTTTATTGTAGCAGCGAATAAAAGCTGAATGAAGCATTTTCAGACAGTCCCTGTAACGTAACTTATAAAACTCAGCTTACTTAATAATGTTGTGAAAATAAAACGTATTTCCCTGTAAATTTGCAAGGAATCCCGCATTATGAATTTCCTATTTTCTTATAATCTTAAACAATTAGAAAATCATCCAGTTATTGCGCCCTTAAGAGCTCGTTCTTTACCAATAATACATGCCGCAGCGTTGCTTTATTTTAATCACTGCTTTTGTAGTGTTGCCCTTTTTTATATTTATTCATGAACTCATTCAAGCAATGTTTGTGTCTGTCTGCAAGTTTACGTTTCGAGTTCATGGACGAATGATGGGTAATTGATATAAAAGTCACTCTCTTTTTACTAATCAGCTTATCTCCAAAAGCTCACCGGAAACACTTACTTATGTTATCAGTAGGAATAGGAGAAGCAATAGGAAAATGTAATGGTGACGTAGTTTCTCCTCTTTATCTTTCTCTTATCGTACATATTTCTCTGGTAGAAAAAAAGAATGGTGATATTATCAGCATACTTACTGTGGCTTGTGAACTTACTACTTATGCAAACGGATAAATGAGGTACTTGCTTCCTTCTGAGAAACCACGACGACAAGTGCTGCGGTGAAGATATGCAATGATGTTGATGATTATGCTAGACTGATTTACTTCTGTGCAACTAAACTCCCATGTCTATGTTACAAGAACGCCTTTCTATTTAGATAACTTAATTCCACGATTTTCTAAAACTCCGAAAAAACCCACAAACTTGCTGGTAAAAAACCAAATTACGAATTTTTGTTTTAACACCTCTCTCATTCTCCTTATTCTTGACTAAGGGTAAAATTTATGAGCACTCTAAAAGAAACTCTGAAAGTATACTCATGTGTTGGGGTTGTTGCTTGCTGATTAGCAGAAAGGAAATGTAAAAAATCAGATATAAATAAAAGATGAATGATCTTTTTTACTACACTTATGGAACATGGTTTGGAGGAGGAAGAAAATAATCTCTGAAAAACGATCAGATAAAAAGTACTTTAGCATTGAAGATTTCAATTTTAGATGAACTTTGAATCAAAATAGGATTTGTACACAATACATTTAAAAATTGGAGCAGAATCTTGCAAGAAAATATCTACAAATTGATGGATAAATAGAAGTGTAAGGAGTACGCAAGGCGTTTTTGCTGCTGAATTTATAAAGTTTGTACTTTAACAAGTTTTAGTCTAGTCATGCACAGGTGCACGGAACCAAAAATAAATTTAAAAAGTTGATTTAAGTAAAAGCTTTTTGTTATTTTTGTATGATAATGGTTTGATAATAATGCAATATTTCTCATTTTAAATGAGCAGCAGCGATAAAAAATGTAAATGCAGATGTGATAGATTATATCTTTTTTATACATCATCATTATTATCAGCAGCAAGTTCTACAAAGATCCAGATCTTTATCAACAATTTACTTGTTGAGGCTCTTTTGTCTGTCTGGATAGATGAAAAATTACTAGTCTGGGTTTCTTAATGTTTCTGCATACTTTTGCCTTCAGCTCTTCCGGTCTAACATTTCATGAAATTAGGAGAAGCTCAAATAATAAATAATAAAGTGTTAGTTAATATACTTTGTAAAAATTTCAAAGTACTTTGAAATATTTTGCTTTTAACTCGGTCTACTTTGTTAGGCTCAATAATAGTAGAGGATTAATTAAAGAATTTGTTTAAAATGTTTATTATACTCATGAATCCTTGCTATTTTTGCTAAAACATTTTTTCATTCATTTTATATAAGCACTTTACCACAGGAAGCTCAAGTTAACGAAAAATCTAGCCATCATAACACTTACTATAGTTTTTATTAAATAATTTTGTGTACTTTTTCGCTATTATTTAGTAGACGCTTAAAAATTATAAAACTTTTTAAAATTCTCAAGAACTTTAGATTTACCGGTCAATTAGGGGAAAACCCAAATTAAAAGCTTTTAATTAATTACAGTCAAATATTAAATATACTTTAGTCATTGACATATTGATATGAATCCCAAAATGGGTTTTGCTTTGCAGTAAAAAATTAATTAAATTAAATATTTCATTAGAGTAACAGTAATAAAGTAAAATAAATTCAATCTAACTCGTAATAAAATAAAATATTTCTAAAACTGTACATAAAAGGAATGAATGAAAATCTACATTTTTGAATGAAACAGGTTCTAAGCTCTTTGTAATTTAAGAGGATTGATTGAACAAACACGCATGATTTATGTACACTTTGAGCGTCAGTTATGGCATACAAACTTAGATTTGAACAGGGAATCAAAAATATCATGCACGTTTCAGTGGCAATCTTCCAAAAGAGCATAATTTAGAAGTTATCATTTAAGTAGATACATCGTTATCTATAAAAAAAACCTGCTTATCTCCTTACTTACTGCCTATTCTTTATCACTTCTATGAAATAAAGATAAATAAGTAAATATTAATAGACAATTTAAGAAATAATACTCTAAAGTTACCAAAAAAGTAAATCCTTAGCTTAAAAGTGTAAATCAGAGTGCATGAGGTTTCAAAGCATGCAAAAATAACAACGGTATCATTACATTTGGAAAAATTGGCATTATATAGTTTCTAAGTTTTAAGAAAGTGTTTCATCATATAATCTTCTACAATATTTTGATAACTGCAGGTTCATACCTAGATTGAATTTTATAAAAAAGTCTCTTGAGAGATGATCGATAGGAAATAAAAAATACATAATATGCGGTCTGAAGTAAATCGTAGAAAAATACTTTAAGGATACGGCTGATGCAGTATTTTAAAGCTGCGTCTAAAGAATGTATGGAATGTCAGAAGGTCGTTGTACCTGTTCCTTGCTATTACTTTACTCCAATCAACTTTATCGCATTGTTTTACTTTGCTTTGCCAGCAACAACAAACGGTCTGGTTTTGCAGTTCGACGAAAATATTTTCATTCGTTTGATTGAGAATTTGGACCGGTAGCAGCAGCTGAAGGAACTACTAATAAACAACTGTCTGGTTCGAAACCTGGTCTGACTGCTAAAACTACAGCAATTTTTGGATTTGCATACTTTCCTTGTACAAGTGTTGCAACTTACCTTTTAACTCACCCAACTTAGGAAAAATTCTTTTGAAATATGAAACTCAATCTTCCTTTCTCTCACTCTCATCAAAACTCAAAAATGAAAGCAGATGATGAAGTCGATGAGGGTATACTACCGTAATAATAATAATCACAGTATGAATAAGATTTGTTTAAAGTAGAAAACAAGATTTTTCAAAAGTAAAACATCAGTTTACTTTTGCTTAAAAGTTTACATATTTTTACATTATGCAGATGTTGCTTTTTGATTTTGACATTGTCATAATATGAAACTATGAAAAGAAAACTCTCTTTCTAAAGCTCCCCCAAAAAAAGTTTGAATCATCAGGAGAAAAAGAAACTTGATACAGGAACGTAAAATCTTTCTGATGATGAATCAAAATTCTAAACAAGAAACATTCAACGTAAGGGAGAAAGAGTTGGAGAAAAAGGAAAAAAAGTTTTGCAATGAGATACTTTTCTTTCTCCCGCGCTTGGAGACAGGCTGAAAGTTTGAAAACAAGAACTATGATTGAAAATGAAGAACATGTGGCGTCCACATGATTCACATGACATGTTCTTGATGACTTTGATCCTTTCATTAAACTTTTTCTCATGGCCAATATCAAAAAAGAAAACTATTCAATAAGATGGCAAATTAAAAGTAATATTGAGTTATATGAATACCTGGAAAGTTGGTGTTTCCCAGTGCAAGGAAAACAACAAGAAAGGGATATCTCACTTTCCACGAATGAAAAAGGAATGGCTTCTTCAAAAGGCATTTGATGACTTTGCGTTTATCACGGGAGCAAATATGACTCAAGCAAGTCAACATCATCATCTCAAATTCCTTTCCGCTTGTTCATGGAACTTGACTTTAGCAAGAATTGTGGAAAAGACTAGACGCTTTTGATAAATCCAAACAGGACGCGTTTCCTGTCTTTTAAATATTAACCACCAAAAGCTTTTTTTCTTATTTGACTTGACTTTAGAATTTGTATCAAAACCTTTGACAAGACTAATCATTTTACCCCAAAATCTCAGAAGCAAGGTTTAAAGCATATTAAAAAATCTAACTTATCATCCGCAATTTTCCAGTTATTTTTATGAATTTGATACATTTGAAAGGACGAAAAAATGAAAAAAAATTGCTTGTTTGTGCGGTCAAACGTTAAATTTATAGTGTAAAAACAGGGCGTCAATAATCTCAACAAACAACAACGGAGAATAACACGAGGATTCAACTTTCCATCTAGAGAAGAGTCCAGTTTTATAAAGTGAGCAAGGTAGTAGTAGTATGATTATGCATGCTCATCATACTTTTGCATAATATTTTATTTTTTGTTATTGTTGATGTTAAGTAAGTGCAGCCATAAACAAACCTCCACACAAAACATTAAATTGTATACATTGTATATACCTTGCAGCAATTTAGAGAATTTTGGAAGCTGTTATTGCTGTCGATGATGGTAATCACGATGATGATTATAGTACTGAAGTTTCACAATAAAATATGAATTTAGTAGACCTTTTACAAACTGAACAGCTTCTTTCTCTATCAGTATACCCGCATACCATTGCCATAATATGAAATACCTTAAGAAAGAATTATTCGAATCATCAGTTTACTTCTTTTTCAAACCGTCTGCTTCGTCTGCTCCTGCCACTGGCCGAGAGTTATTTTATGCAGTGCAAGTATTCGAAAGAAAGAGTACCATGACCTCAACCTTGAAAGTATCATCATGATCCTCATCCTTTAATCATTACTATCGTCAGCTTGACCAAAGCTTGGCTAATATTTGCTGGCCAGTTCATCATCATTTTGAATATTATCATCATCAAAAAACAGCAAATTATTTTGTGTATTCATGACTGATCAGGCTTAATATGCATACTTCTTGTTACAGTTTGTTGAAAACGTAGTAGCAAAGTATTTTTCAAATCCCCCCATGAATATTGACAGAAAATATATTTCATGGAGAAAAACATGCAATTTTGGTTCACACGACTTTACTCATTGTCGTTATACATTACTCCTTACAAAAATATTAAAAGCTACATCGTAAACTTAATAACTTTGTGTAACTTGTCATTCTGACAAAAAAGTAAATTTTAGTCGTAAAAAGGTAATGATTCACAATCCTTGCAACTACCTCCAGAATAATTCCAAAGGAAATAAGTTTTTTAAGAAAAAACTTCTGGAAACTATTTATTCATGCGTGGAGAAACCAGGAAGAAAATATTCTTTAGCGAACCGTATTGAAAAAGAAATTTAGTTTTGAAATTGCTTAATAAATTCAAATAATCTCGAAGAAACTCAATTTGAATCATTCCTATTACACTTTCTTTGGAAATGTCTCAAAAATTGTTTGAACTATAAGCAATATTAGAGTACTTTTTGATGTTTTTTGAAAAGCAAATAAAAGTGTATTATTGGCTAGTAAAGAATTTGGTAATATGATGATGACAACAAGAAAAAGGCTCTCTTGATACTCCGAAGAATTGAAAATTAAGTTCATTTAATTTCGTTACAGTTAGGTAGTTTCGGATACACATGCACACAAGTGGTTTTATGTGATGGCGATCATGTTGACTTTTTTATATAATAAAATTCAACTTTATAAAGGATGCTTTTTAACAGCAGCAATCCAACGGCAGCTGCTCATTTATCGTCAGTCTTTACAAGAGATTTTTGTTAACAGGAATCGCCTATAAAACCCTTCTTGTGTGACTGAAAAACTCAGCAGATCTTCTCTTCAAAAATTATAAACCCTTTTTCCTTTCTTTTGTAAACTCTTGGCCAGATTATTTAAGTATCATTTACTATCAAGTATCAAAGTTATCAGTTCTTCCCTTGAAAACAAGCTATTGACTTTCATTGTTACGCTGCGCTGCCAGTTCCACTGATGCTGATTCAGCCAGAAAATGCATAATGAAATAATGTTACGCTTAAGAATTATATTTTCGGCGGTACTTTAGTATAACTCATTATTTGAAATTGAACAAAACCAGTCATATTCAATTCTTTCCCAGTCTCTAACTCAATCTTTTTGAGCTGTAGGTATTTTGTTTGCGTCGTGTTGCTGTGCGGCGTATGTAGGTATGCTCTGAGAAAGGTTTTAAGCTTTGTTGATATGTTACAGGTTACCTTTGGTAACAGTTTCAGAAGAGTTTTCATTCACACCCTCTCTCCTTTAATATTCTTCATTCTTTTGAATAACATACTTTGCTTTGTAGACCGAAATTCCTGGCTCATTGTTAGGAAAATTGTGAATGTGTTTGACTGTCAAGAAGAGAGATTTGTAGGGAGAAGGAATTTTCCTTCTTCGGCGAAAAACGTAACTGTACACGCAGCTATCCATAAAATCATAATCCTCATGAGTTAAATAAATGAGGTTGACTCTTATGTTGACGTTGCGTTGCGTTGACTTTGCCATTTACCTATGCTTTTTATGAGGTGGTAATACCAGATAGAGTTCTGTTCTGCTTCTTTCTTTTTTTCCTAAAAAAATTCTTCTTACACGACGACAACATTACTCATCCACCAGAAAACAATCAGGGTTGAATGGATAAATCGAACAGGAAAAAATTAAATCACGGGGAACAATAACAACCAACCAGCTACTGTCAATTATCAAAAGAATTTTTACAGACAAAGCAAACGAAGGTTTTTAATGGAACGCCATGCTTATGGTTTTACGACAAATCCCAAACAAGGAAATAATACTTAAAAGAACGCGATACGAATATTTGAAAATGATAAAGAAGAATGTGCACATGGAGTGGAAAATTGAAAAGGAATTTATTACTGTAAATAAAATATTTAATATTGTAATGACGATATTTAAATTTTGAAGTTGAAATTTATGATTATTATTATGATCAGAGAATGATGATAAAAAAGGTTTCTGGAATTTTTCATTACTCACCTTTTTCTAGCAATATTTAATAGGAATGTGGCTTTGTATTGTTATCATTATTCAGTGTGTCGTAGTAACTTCCTATTTAATTTGCATTTAAAATCTGTTGCTGAAACGTTAAATATTCAATTTAAAAGCCGCTCTGCTCCTTTTAGCCCTTTTACTGCTCCAGTTAGCTCAGGTAAACGTGTGCCTGTTTCCTTGCTATATTAAACTTAAACTATCATTATCCAAAATACTCGTTACATTTGAAAGCGTTAAATTAAAGCAATGACGCAATGATGACGACGAAGAAGAAGGTAAGTTTGCAAAAAAGTATTTCTTTACATAATCAAAGAAAAAGGGTCATAAAGTGGCACCACCAAATGTAACCACACCGAGGCACCCACCCCGTGCATAACGACAGTACTGAAATTGTTATTGAAAACTGATTAATTACATAAGCTACATGAACGTTGTAATAATATGAACATGACATAGGTAATGTGGTGGTGCTAGTCGTGTCACTTTCAGCAAAGTTTCTCATGAGGAAAAGGCAAAATATTTTCAATAGCAGTTTTGTTGATTTTCTTTTGCTTACAATCAACATGGCCAATAATGACAAATTGTGGCCTGTAGGAAGAAAATTTCAACGCTTTGATCAAAATCAATTAAATTGGCAAAGCGCCCCCAAAGAAATCGACGTTTTATAAGTGGAATTTTATTCAAATATTTGTCGCCAGCATTCGCAATCATCAGAATGTTCTCTATAATATGATTTCTATCGCATTTATAGAAAACCGGAAAATACACGTGCAATTTTATTCTCCCTCTCAAGGTTCTTTTAGAGTAAGCCATGAAATTTCCAAACTCATCCCTTTTACTACCAGTGTTCCTTTATACAAATATACTTCAACACACGTAAAGCCCATTCTTTATTTTCATTTTTATCTTCAATCATTAGCAACAACAGTAGTAAAAGCGTTCAAGTCACATCATCGGTGATCTTCTAGGGTGTATTCTATTCTATTTCAGCAAGAGAAAAAAAGTCCAAACATAGCTTTTGCATGCGTCGTATGAAGGATAGGATAATAATGAAAACGAAACGAACAGTGAGGCAACCTTGACTTGTGCTCAAATATATGCAATTTTTGACAATGAGAAATCCCCAACAGTTAGTCAAAATAGGTTTTTGTCACATGTCATGATGGTCGTAGGAAAGGAATTCATCACAAACCATTGTCATTTTACACAACGGTTGTCACGTCATCAGCGAAATCACGAACAAAAGTTTACAAACGAAATTGAAAACATTTCTGGTTAATTTGGAACTTTTGTAAAAAATGTTTATTTGTGTGGGCTTTCCCACAAGATTTCTATTAATTTGTTTAGCAATTACAGGTAGTTTAGACAACCAAGAAATTGTATTTGGAGAAAGAATATATTTTGTGGAGGCGTTTCTCTTTGATCAACACATGATCAACACACGTCAAAGGTCATGTGGTAAATGTCACGTAGGTTTGTTGTTAGGCCTTTTAGATGGAGTTTAAAAGTACAGGTGAAAACATCTGCGTATGATTGACATTGGAAAAGTTTCTTCGCGGCTTTTTCACGTTTTTTAATAATGTTTACAACTTAAACCTTTTGAATTAATTATTCTTGGTGTATTGATTTCCTCCCCCTTTCAACGTAACTAGAATTAATTGGTTCCACACTCACGTGGCAATTGAAATCACATGTTTTCCCTATTTTCACAACGTTCTTCAAAAAAGCCTATTAAAATTGGTTGACTTCATCAATTCAAACTCCTTTAAGCATATTTTTAAAAACCGTAACAGAAACCCCCTTTATTAGAAGACACTTGAACATACGTGACGGTTTTATAATGAAAGCATTTGAGCTCCTGCTGAGCGAGAAAGCTGGATTGACGCAGAAAATAAAGAAATCAAAATGCAGCAAATAAAAGGACACATGCCATACCCAATAATATGAAATTAACGACGATATATAGTGTTCGCAAGTATGCAAGTCTCACTATCACCACCAACAGAAAAAAGACTTTCGCATCACCAACAGGTCAAATGTTTATTTTTTGAATCAATTCATGAATGCAAAATAAAATGTGTGCTTTGCTCAGATTTTGCATTTTTAACAGGACAAAGGAAGTAGCAGCATAGTTTTTTTGCACAACAAGTTTCATTCAAACATAAATCGTGAAGAGTAGTAATAGTTGTAATTGTCGTAGTTGGATTGGTGCTGCTACTTTCATTGCAAGAATTAATTTTTTTGTAAAAATGATGATGACGATGAATGTAGTTTTTTTTGGTAGCACTGACCTTGTATCAGCAATACATGTTATCAGTTCACTTGAGTTTCAGTTTATTCACTTACTTTTATTTTATTACTTGGTTTGGATAGTCCGACATTCAACCTCTAATAGTAGCTTAAAATAAATGATGATGAAAGAGACTAATGAAATTTGTTCCGAAAGTAAAGGGCAATATTGTAAAAACAATAAACTTAAGTATAATACGATGCAAAAGAAATTAAGCTCTTTCCAAAAGCAATATTCTTTAATATTTACTTTTAAATTATGTCATTTGAATACAAATATGCTCAGCCAATATCATCATTATTTTTCTGTTTGACTAGCCAAGTCATGCCGCCGAGTTCCAGACACCGTCAAAAACTATTGACTTTTTTATAGTTTTCATCAATATCTATTTCCAATATCGTCGCTGCTATAATTCCGCAAAGAAGTAATATTCACAACTATTATGAATCATGTTTTATCCCAGGAGAAAGACACTCCATAATTCTTGGATTTTGTCACGTTTTAAACCTGTCATTGACTGACAGACTTGGCTGGAAGACGTAATAGAATGCTTAAAAGCTTCAAGTTTCATTGAATAGTCACGTCCTGTCGATTTTCCAATGTTTGGAATGGATTCAGTCTTTGGCATAGTAGTTGAAGAATGCAAAAATATTTGCAAAGTGTCTCCCACCACAGAAAAAACTCACGGTGTCAAAAGAGGACACAGAGATAAAATGAAAATACGCAACGGTTGATTTTGTTAATTGTTTATCATCCTCGTTTTCGTCATCAAAGCATCATAGATAAGCCATAAATTTACTCCCGTTCTCACGAACCCACCAAATTCTACACCACACAAGAGTTTTAACCTCTCTTTTCCTACTCAGCACCAATTTTATTACTTACTCAGCAAAACGCAATAACATTCTTAAAATCATTGCAAGCAAAACTTTTTTTCTCACACTAAAACTTAATTCTCCTCTAGTCCATAGCAGAATACATTGCATCCAACACAAAAAAGAATATGCAATTCAGTTTCTCAATTTATTTTTATACAGTTTTGGCATTATTGATGCTTCTTCTGATGCGATGCTGATAAGTCAGTGACATTGTTATTATTCCAAGGTTCATCATAATCATCCTCATGAAAGCTCAGATTATTAACTTAAAACATGTGGATTTACTTAAGATTTTACGGTAGGTATTCAGGTATACTCTGCAAATTACGCAGTAAGTTTTTACCTCTCTCTTTGCCTC
Source organism: Lepidocyrtus fimetarius (assembly GCA_036507315.1). Lineage (NCBI taxonomy): Eukaryota > Metazoa > Arthropoda > Collembola > Entomobryomorpha > Entomobryidae > Lepidocyrtus > Lepidocyrtus fimetarius. Next base: position 29,981 of record JAANSO010000342.1, read on the forward strand.
GAACCAAAGTCCATTCACATTATTTTTTGCTTTCTTCATTCTCCTTTATTCAAAATCAGTTAAACAAGGATCTTTACTCTGCATTCTCATCATAATCGTCCTCAGCAAAAAATGTTGGCGGGCTTAAACGGAAAGCATGGGAGAGAGAGAAGCACAAGGCAATTGTTGCAATTATCAGATTCCTTTGTGATGTTACCTGTTCACAATGCACAACCTTCTTATAAAAGTATACCAAGCGTGAGCAACAAACCAAATTTCAAACCAATTTAAAAATGGTTTACCTGTGCAAGTTATAAGGTGAAGCAAAAAACTCGTTTTTCATTTTCCTCTTTGAATTTTAACAACACAAGTAATTGCATACTCTTGTACATCTCTATTTGATTATACTGGTTTGCTGAACACCTGCAACTCTTCATATGCTTGGTCATACTTTTCCTTGTGTGTGATTGTTTTATTTAAAACGTGTAACAATCAGATTTTCTTTCCATCGTAAATGAATTCCTCTCTCTCTGTTTTCATATCCTTTATGCATGCTTTTTGCCAATTTTCTATATACATACTTTCAGAGACGCACTTAACTTATTCATTGTCAGTTGAAACTCTCAGACTCTTGCAATGTCATACTTCTCGTAAAAGTTGGTTGCACCCTCATCTCATGAAATCTTATCGGCGTAGCAACATTCCTCTGTCGTAATAATATGAACTATCCCACACGACCGTAGTAAGAAGTGATCACGATGAAGATTTTGATTAAGACAAAAAATCTTTGCAAAAATATTTTAAGTGAGTGCCTTGGCTTGTCATACCGATACCAATATCATTATCATTTTACTGCTCCAATGTGAATTCGCAGCTATATTCCTCTGTCATGTGTCTATTACCACGTTATTTCATAGGTATAAATATCTATTGCGATTGTTTTTACTCATTTAAAGATTTACTCATAAGGTTTGGTGTGGTCGGTCACTACTTCTCTTCAATGCAAACTTATTTATAAAAAACTCAGTTGACGCGGAGAAGGGTCTTAAGCGCAATAAATTCAAATTTTAAATAAAGAGTAATAAAATTATGGTAATTTTGACTTCCCATGGAGGAAAAAAGAGCATATAGTAGAAAGAATCCTAGTTAACATACTTATGACAAATATAAAAGGACAGCTTAAAATTACATGTTTTAAAAGTGTAAAATTAAAACTTGCAAACCATATTGTGCGTTTACTTTACTCAGGATCTCCCCATGCGCAAAATTAAAGTAATAAAAATAATGTTGGATGTAAAAACGTCGGCAGTGATTTCCATCATTTTTCTTTTTACTCTCAGCAGTACTCATTTCTTCCATATTATTAGCTTGTTAGCCCCTTATTGTTTTAAAACCGCGAAATCTTTTATCCTAAAATCACCCTCTCCAAAGCTTTGTTAAAACCAGGGAGATTTTGGTAAAGTAGTGAAGGAGGTTCCATTTTTGCCATAACTATTTTTACAACTTACAATAATAACATCCCTCTCTCCCTCCTTCCCTCGTTTCTTCCCGTGGGATGATGATTATAAAGATAAGATATTATTGTACATTTTAATATTTTTCTGTATAAAGTGGGGAGTCTTTATAATAAAGTGCTGATGCTTCACTGGTTACTGTTTTTGTTGGCGAAAAAACGTTTTTAGTTTTCTTTTTATTTCTACTTTTACAAATTCTTCACCTGTCCCTCTTTTCTTCTTCACCAACAGCACCACCAGAAGCACCACATCATAAGCGCCACATTACCATTAAATAAAGGTGCAACGAACTCGTTCTTCCTCCCTCGCACTTGAATAATGCATGTGATTGTCTAGCAGTATGCTTTTGTAAGAAGGGGAATATGAAGAGGTGGTGGATTAGGAGAAGAAGGAGATGCGGCAATTCCACTATAACTAAACCACTACTGCCTACCACCACCACCACCATCGTAGTAAAGTAGTAAAAACGCGTAAAGTTTTCAGCCAAGTATACACGGAATACAATCAAATCACTCAGGTAATTCCATACAAATGTGGTTATATTTATTTTGAAGATCTTGATGATTGTGATTCAATCTTTTGTATGTCTAGCTTTCTTCTTTCTTTACGTGGTGGTGGCCTTTATATACTCATTACTGGTCATCGTCATCTTCAAATAAAAACTGGATGAACCTTCATTGTGATTTTCTACTGCGCACTTTCAAAATTATTAGGACTATCAAGAACCGTATTTTGTGCTTCATTCTTACAATCGACAATGAGAAGTTTTGGGCATGCATTGTTGAGTAAATAGTACAGCTCACTTCAGTAATTACAAAGGTTTTTTGTAAAAATTATACTAAACATTTGTTAACTACTACGGCAGTGCTCATTCTGTTTTATATTGCGTAATGCTTTATAATTAAAAATGTATGAGCTGAGAATATAGCGACGTAAATGGTTTAAAAAATCTGTTAAAGTAGGATGATCTGATTGCTATAATACTACATGATTTTAAATAAAACGCATTCATGCTTTGGTAAAAAGGACGAGGAAAATAGGGATGAAGCTGTCATTTTGAAACATAAAAATGGGGTGGCTTACTTAATGTTTAGAATTGGTACATAATTAAGATTTGTTGGAGACTTAATCCAATAAACATTCCCCAAAAGTAATTTAATGCACGCCACTACCACCATCACCATAGTTTTGGCTACTTTTACCCCATCTTAATTAGAAAATGCAATTTCCTCCAGTCCATCCACATCCTCCTCCACCAACCAACAACCCTTATTATAGCAGATAGAAACAGGAATGTACCAGCTCCATCCCCGTTCATCTTGATGAGAATTCCAAACGAGAATCAACTTTTTCTCAAATGAATATGAATACTTTCTATTTCCCTTTTTTGAATGAAAATGAGCCATTTGGTTTTCTGGATTAACAGAAAAAGGAAGGGAGAAAGGGAAGTATGTATGCGCTCTTTGCTCTCCGATCTCTCATCATTCCCATTTTATTTCATATCCTTTTTTCGGACTCATCTTCACCTTCTCCAATCAATAGAGAGATTACAGAAATGTAATGAGTTGTCACCGTAGTAACATATAGAATATTATCGTCAGTCTTTTCGTCCTCGCTGTCCGTTTCTTTCTCACTAAAAAGACTTTTCCTCTACTAGGCATACATGTACTGATGTACTCTATTATCCTCGTATGATGGCTATCAATCCTTCGAGAAACATCTGCTAATAAAAGGAGGAACGACACAACGTCAACAATAACAATATAAACAGCAACAATAGTAGTAGCAGTTGCAATAACGGCAACTAGTAATTTTCACTGATGACGGGGCTGGTGGTGCTGATGACGATGTAGAATTTTTAGAGCTGACAAAATAGGAAAGCACGAGGGAATGACTCATGCGACGTGATAGAGAGTAGAAAACGACGATTTTTCCTGTCTCTCTCTCTCTCAATCTGGACAAAAAAAAGGTAATAGTTGGTGGGAAGTTGCAAACGATGAGTAAATAGGAGTCATACATATCAATTGACGTGCCATTATTGCCATCATCATCACTGTTATTATGGATAGTGTGCAGGTTTGAAAGAAAATGCAAACGCCCCCGCTCCCACTACCACCACCATGGTAGAGCAACGCGATCACAACCGTTTTTCCTCCCCTTTCTCCTCCATATTTAGTTGTGTTGTTCTCCTTATTCCTATGTTTGGTCTTCTCCTTCCAAACAATTTTAAATTAATATATGTGGAAACTCATGTGGATCATGCGGTGGTGATATTAGAAATAGCCATAATTGCAAATGTAATGATGATTTGTGGATAAGGATGACGAGACAGCGACAAAAATAAGTACATGTCTCATCGTCATCAATTTATGGTCACTTCGTGTGCTCTTTTCTCTTCAAAAATTGTCAATGGACGAAGATTTCTGTCCAACACAACCACAAAATGACGACAGTTTTGATTTAAAACCCTTTTTGTTTTCTAAAATTACTGTCATTCAGTGTAAATAAAACAATGAGGGGGAGTGAGTGTTGAGTAAAATGGGTAAGAGTAAAATGCAGTGTCAGTGACAGTAGTAGAACTACAAGCTTTAATAATGGAAAATATTGATTGCTTTAGTTGAAAATTGCTAATAGTGGTGTTGTGATGATGATGGGAATGATATGTCGTCCCTGCAAATAAATTAGCTTAGCTCATGCCATAATTGGTTTCTAGAGGGAAGCCATCATTACAGATAAAAATAAGTATTATTTATTTTTAGACAAGAAAATGTTTTACGCCGAAAATTTCGTGTCCTGTGCTTGAATAGACTTTGGACAGGAATACGGCGTGGTCGAATAAGAAAAAATGGAGCAAACCCCATTCTTATTTTTCTGTCATATCTCAAAACCGAACTAGCCCAAAAATCCTCTCTAAAAATACACAAGTAGCAATATTTTTTAAACGATATGGGAAGTAGGGAGGAACTAGATAAAATAGGGAATGTGTATGCAGTTGATAGATAAATGTTCTGAAAATTTACAAAATCCCACTTTTCCTAGAAAAAGGAACCGTTCAAAGATCAAAGTGAATACAAATCTTTTACAAAAATGTTGAAATTATTTCCAAATAAGTGCTTTCCTGTTCATACACTATGCCATATTGGTTTGAGCAGTTCTTTATTTGCTCTTAAGTATTATTGAATTTTATGAGATTTTATGTGACAAGCAGAAAACAAACAAGCTTTCCCCTGTTGGGCGATACAAAAATGTTGTTACAATGTAGAGTAATTATCAGCACACAAATTCTCACATGATTTTTATGGATTCACTGCAATTCCCAATTCTTTTTCTCACACAGCCAAGTGACCAAAACCCTATTTTTCTGTCTCTGTCTCTTTCGTTCACTAATCTTTTAAACATTATTTTACACAGATTTTGTTGTTTTGAGTGAGAAAATGGAAAAAATGTAGCTCCTTTCAATCAGCCTCAAAAATGCATTTTAGAGTGGATAAAGGTTTATTCTTTTGTCGTTTGTAAATGAGGAAGCAATAAGAAATGGATGGACACGGATGGATGAATGAAAATTGTGAATGAAAAGGGCAAAAGAGAATGGGGATGAATGAATGCCCTAAATTCTTACTTGTTTAAAATTCAATAATATTTCAATAATTCTTCTACTAAAGAGCTTCCTCTCCCTCTTTTCTCTTATCTCATCTCCGGCCATTTTCCCGTCTTCCTTCATTTTCTTCTTCTTTAAAATAATCTGAAAAGTGATCGAGAAAAGAAGACGAAAAAAGGTCTCTTTTCTTTAGATTATTTCATGTATCGATAATAATGAGAAACGTCCTTGATTTAGACTTAACAATAAAATGTTTCATACAATGGACTGAGCATTCAAAAACTTTTTTTCTTTCTCTTGGAAAGATCATCTTCGTCATCTCTTAGCTATACAATTAAATTCCAAGGACATCTTTTGTAAAGATCTTTGATTTTTGAAGGAAGAATGTTTTACTTTTTAAAGAAAATGTTGTCCCGTTTATTAATTTTTATTTGATTTTTAGACATTTCCTTACAACAAGACGTGCTTTAAAATAGAACCCAAAAACTTTCATTTGGACGCAGTATGGATAACCAAAAGGTTAAAAACTATTTCGTCATCAATTTCCAAAGAGGTGAAGTAGTGTGGTATTTATTATTTATTGTCGCAGCATCTTAAACTGGTAACGTATCTACTATTAAGTATTTAAGTAGGTTTATGAAATACTTGTAAAAGATTTACGAGGTTTACCTGAATTGTGAAATAAATTGAAAAATACATTTTTGAACTTAACAAAACCGCCGATTGAAACTTCTTTTGTTGTTGCATCAAGAGAAAAGCATTCTTAAGAAGAGATATAAATCATGCTACAAAAGTAACGTCTTGTATTCTGACAACAAATATAAACTTTTATTTGGATAATCATACTAACAGTAAATGTAAAGTAAAAATTAAATTCATCACATCAGTACACAAATTTATTTTAAAATATGCCACTTTCCAAGAATACAAAATTTAAATTTAAATCTTTTTTATAGTGAAATATGAAACATTTCCTAGTTCACCTTATGGAAATAAAAATCTTTAAATTCATCAGAAAGCTTCTAATATTTACTATTAGTTCAACAAAGAAGTTATTTTCTAATTTCATGGAGAAATATATTCTGGGAAATCTCTTAAGATTTATTTCTAGAGATATCCCTATATATTAAAAACAATTATAAAACCTTATTATTACTTACTGGACAATAATTAAAGCCAAGAAGTTAATGTTAGTCTGTTCATCTTCACCAATAACGGCTTCATGGATTGAAAAATATCTAATTTGTGATGGAAAATTTGTGCAGAGCAATTTAGTCTGACATGTAAAAATACGGATTTGCAAGAAAACAAAATATTCATTTTTTTCAACCTAGTGTATCTATCCAGTTTTGATGCCTTCAATTTTTATTTACTTCGTTTCACATTGCGTAAACATTTCCAACTGTTCTATTTTCCTCTTTTTACTAGTTTTCAAATAATCAAAACTGACAACCAAATTTGAGTTACGCCAGGTCCGGATTTTTGTTTTGATTCAATTCTTTTATTTTTTACCCAAACAAGTTTGATATCTCCTTTGAAAACAAATATCGTTGAAGAAATGTAGACTAAATAAAAATGATATGTGCAACGAAGAAAACGAAAAGAGGAAAGTAGAGAAAGGTAAATGTATCTTTTTATATATATTTTATATCTATAAAATATTTTAAAAGTCTCCACTTACTCTCCTTTTGAGCAATCATTATTATTATTCTTTACAAAAACAATTCCAGGCACTGTTTTCTACAAACGCATTTTAAGCAAAATGATGATGATGACTGATAAGGTTCCAATGAAATCTGATGATTTTCCCTACAAGTAGGGATTAATTTTACAATGAAAATCACAAACTCTCATATGATTTTAGAAAAATAATAACGATATTACGCCGCTATTTTCCCCAGAAAACAATCTCCTGTTGCACAATAACGCGAAAGGAACAAATATGATGATTATGATGATGGTTATTAGTTTAATAACAAAAACGTATCTATTTTCTAAAAAAGCTATTGGAAATGTGAAAATAGCAGAGAATTTGTGAAAAAGAAAGCAAAGATAGTTTTTGTTTCTTCTTTAGTTTCCATCCTATTTCCCTTCCCAATCCCTATATCCCATGTAATAATAAAAAATACTTATGTTTGTGTATCATGTTTACACATCGTTCTGTAAATCGTTCATTTCATTTTGTAAAAAAATTATCGTAAAACCCCCGGATCTAGTTGGTACAAAGCTCTGAAGGAGCATTAGCAATGCAATGGAAATAAACTGGGGATGAGTCAGTGCAGTGAGGAAGCGAGGGAAAAGGATGTGACGACGACAATGAATATGGTTATTGCAAATGAGATTTCCTCATTTGATTTCATACTTTAAAAAACATAGTAAAAAGCTGACTTTCTTTTTGCTATCATCATCCCATCATCATCACCCCCATCATCGGCTTTATTCTTTTGACATTTCATTTTCCCTGTGAAACGAGAGATAACCCTTAACCAAATCTTGTGGTGTTATTGCTAACGAGGAAATTTCCCTTTCATTCCTATCCTCCATCCAAATTTATAGCTGATTCAAAGCATAATCCTATACGTTTTCTTTGAGATGAACTCAAATTTCAATACCAATAACGGAAGTAATAATCATTATTATAATCTCACGTCAGAGCAGCCATTTTAAACTTGTGCCCTTTCGGAAGTTAGCTAAATAGATTTTCTTGTGAGAAAGAAGTTGAAACTGGAGAATACAGTAAATAGAGTAGAGATGATGATGTGATAGCGGTTTAAAATCTATACTGGATGAAGATAAAGATATTCATCTGTGCTTCGATTTCTGCAATATTTTTTGCATTTCTCTGGAGATTTTTGTATTGGGGATTCATGGCAAGCTAAAAAGTTTGGTAAAATAAGTGAAAATGGAAGATTGAATACTCTTTTCTTTTTATTTTATCAGTTTTTGGAGCTTTAAGCAGTGCCTTGAAAAACACCAAGAATGTATATTTACTCAAACAAGAATTTAAAATTAAAATATTTAAGTCTACAATTATGCTAATGTAGGAATTGCACCTATTAAAGACGCTTTCCTTTAAATCATGAGCGATAATGCTAAGTGTGATGGAACGATAAAATCTTTTATACCCGATCCTAACCATTCGCTTTTGATGATTCTGCAGTTGCGAACCACCGTCGTTTCATTTACCTTCGATTTAGTGATTATGAATATTTTAACCTACTTGACATATTGATATGTTCTGGAACACTTCTAGTTATTTACCAAATGAATTGCAAACAAATTGATTCCAGACTGGACATAAACTAAAACAAACAAAAACTGAACTATAAGCGAATTATCATGTTTTTTGTCTGATAGATTCCTGTCTGATTCTTGTTCTTAGTTTTTTCTACGTCTGTCTCTGTGTGAGTTGATCTAAATTTTAAAGGTTATTGCAAACGGAAAACTATGGCATATTCGTAGGAGTTTCCTTGTCCTTTTTTATTTTCTTAAAGCAGACAGTTTGTTTTAAATAATTTTATTCAGTTGGCAAAGTCAGTTCAGTCCAAGTTTTGCAAAAATGTAAATATAGCATAAATGTTAATAATTTCCAGAAAGTTTGCTTCAACTCTACTAGACAAACGCCAGGCAATAAAGAACATTTGCATCAGATATTGCTTGTTTTTTAAAATCTGTTTCTTGGAAGAAGTAACAATTTTATTTACGAATTCGTCATCTTTTCTGCAAAACATTTATCATATTCAGAGCTCAAGCTGAACATATTTTTAAATGTTCTAGACTTATATAAGTGTTTTATTGAAGTATGTTTGCGCAGCATAATAAAATGATCCTTTCAGTCGGGTAAAACTGACGATGGGACAAGTTTTGCTGTTCATTTACAATCAAATTCAATTTTCCTTGTCAGGTACTTGCAGTTTGGTTTAAGTGCATTAAATTAAAAAATCGACAGCTCTGAGAATGCATTGGTTAAAAACAAAGAAGGTTATTGAGTATTACCCTTTATAGCAGTATTTTATCAATATTAGAAAATTGATGACCTTCAACACTTTACTGCAATTGTCAACAAGATGCAGCTGCATTTCATTTAAAAACATTATTTGAACAGAGTAAAATTAAAGTCAATTTTGTGTTTGCATATTCCTGATTTGTAATATTTAATGACACGATCAGCGTTGGCATTTGGTTCAGTTTGAACTATTTCAAACTGTTTCGTTCAGTTTATTTTAGTTCAGTTCAGTTCAGTTCACGCGCCTGAGCTAAGCTGAACTGAAATGAACTGAACTAAAAGCGCGTGAACTAAAGTGAAATAGTTCAGTTTAGTTCACTGCTTTTAGTTCAGTTCAGTTTAGTTCATTTTAAGGAAATTTTTGGTTCATTTTGTTTCAGTTTTAGTTCAGCATGAGCTAGCCGATGCTCTGCTTTTCTTCTCAATGCGCTCACCACTCATTGCAATCAAAAGAAGAGCACAAGCTCAAGGGTTTTAGTTCAGATTTAGTTCAACTTTGGTTCACTTTTGGTTCAAAGCAGTGAAACAAAAGTGAACTATTTCACTTTAGTTCAGTGCTTGAACTGAACTGAACTGAACGAAAACCGCGTGAACTAAATCGTTTAGTTCAGTTTAGTTCACTGAACCAAAATGAAACAAAAATTTGAAACAGTTCAAACTATTTCGACACAAATGCCAACGCTGCTTTCTGTGCTTTTTCCATCTACGAAAAGAGGTACCTATGGAGAGCTCTACCTTTCAAAATACAGTCCACCCTCATTTTAGTAAGTTAGGAGAAAAGTACAAGACTTGTTTTGATTCACACTTAATATAAAAAATGACTTTGTTAAAGTCGTACAGAGCAAATCGTGATTTCAAAAAGTGATCAGTTTCCATCTTCAAAAAGGTCTTTCATTTATATTTTCTTTTCTCAACAACTTAAACAGCCATGCATTTCCCTACAAAGCACCTTCTATTCCTACTCACCTTTTCCATAAAAAAGATGATGCTCCACATCAAACAACAGCAAAGGTACTGGATTTTAGGAGAAAGAATAAAAAGGACTTAAAAATATGCAACTGAAAAGAGGAATCTACCTGTTTGGAACTCTACACGATTTTTTTCTTTTTTCTAGTATCGCGGTAGCTTCATTTCTAAACCTGGAATACTTTCTTCTGTTTTAGCTTACTGATGGAAGATAGTTGTCGTTTAAGAAATGTGTTTTAAAAGTTTGGCTCATGCCACCATTGCATTGTATGCTTTAGGGTTGCTTAAAAGGATTTTTTGCTTATTGCAT
>JAANSO010000343.1:0-40238 GCA_036507315.1 Lepidocyrtus fimetarius
AAAGACTAGAAAAAATTGACAGAATTTAATTGATATTTCTCCGAATAATTTATTACTTTTAAGAACCATCTATGTCTAAAATGCTCCTAAAATCTAGCTAAAACTCATAAAGAAGCACATTTTAAAAATATTTTCATGTTTACATTACTCAACATGTCAATGAGAATTTATTTATTGCCTGTGCAGAATTTACGAATTAGATAAATATTACTTGTCAGGTCGCTTAAAACAATACCAAATTAATGACTGATTTGCAGAAGGTAAGAAAATTAGCGATTTCATTAGCATTCGGTAGACCCATTTTAATATAACTAGGATTTCTTTGGATTTTAATTTGCTTTTAAAATTTAAAATCACATTCCAAACAGCACTCAAATATTAGATGACATGCTTAAAAATCATAATGTTAATGACGCAATGAAAGTGTTTATGAGTTTAAGGAGAACATTTATTCAGAGAAATACTGTTTATGACAATAATTATCCTGTACGTATAGACATCATGTAAATTTTACGTAGATCATAACCACTGCGTTAATCAAAATATTGGTCACTGTAAGACGACGATGTTTTCCACTTGGATCTATATAAGATCAATTTTGCAATAAATAACTGTTTAGCCGCTATTGATTTGTTTTGTAAATATGAAGAAGTTGCCACCTTGATCTTTATTCATAAAGTTCAAATGTCGTTGTAATCATTAGCATTGAGAAAACGTTCAAAACAGCAACGCATTTACCTTTTCCACAAGATCGCACCATATGGCTAGATTTCCTTATGATGATGTTCACGAACATTTTTTATGAAACGTGTCGAGTTGGATGATTAAAGAAAAATCATTTAGATTATATGGCCCCTATTTTTCAACCCTTCCTTTGCATAGTCATATGAAAGATTTCGACATTTTTTTCTTATTCAAACATGCCAAAATTTAATATGATTCAACGTGATTCGAGAAACTGCCGTTTTTGTGCGAAATTGTTTAATTTGCACTGAACGCTCTGTCATCAAACAGCCTTTCATATAAATTGCGTATGTTAATGTATATCATTTTCATTGTTATTTAAGACAAGCAAACTTGCCAAAAGAACCATAAATTTTTTGCTGTGTATAACATCATATCTCCACTACCTTATCCATAGTTACGCAAGTACTTATAAACACTATTATTACAAATTTTGATTTGAATTAAATATGAGTGATGGTTATTTAGGGAGTGCAATGTGCAAATCTAAGAAGATACATAGCAAGTTTTGTTAATAAATTCTGCAGCAGCAGTGACATTGGCGCAGTGTTGCATAATTTATAACAACTTTGAATTTGCATAACCATTCATTAATCGAAATTTATTTGCTAATCTTTAAAATAATCTTGATTTAAGGTTTCTCATTTGAAACTCACGATCAGTATTATGCAATTCAATGAATACTATTCCTTTTTATGATTTAAGTACAATAATAACACATCGCAATGAATCTTCAAAATTGTGCAATAAAAATAGCTAGAAACTATAAACCCAATTGTGCAAAAAAGATAGGGGCCGGGCTCATACTAACGTGGAATCGCTTTAAGTTACAATAACTGAAGAGCGATTCGGATAAAGATCTTAAAACCCATCTAAAACATCTAAAAGAATCTCAGAAACATTGCGTTTAAATAAATTAAATCAAATTTTAAGTATCAGATTTATTATTTTATGGTAACATATTGTACCAGCTAGCTTTAGAAAGGCAATTTAAAGTTTCTAGCAAAATCGCTGAAGTAGAACTTCTATAGCTGCAAGTCTTTTAGAATTGGTCATTATAGAAACCTAAGTCAACATTTCGACTCTGGATGATTTCATAGTTGATGGTTTTGGACCCGCTCGATGCAATCAGTTCAAGCAAGAGGTTTAAGAAAAAATGCTAATAAGCAATAATTATCTTCACTTTAATGACCCTTCTAACAAAGATTGATGGAGCAAGATGAATTCATATAGAGAAACCAATTATTGTGTACAAAACTGAAGTTTGCTAACAACTATGCTAACTTAATCGTAGACAAAGATGAGACAAGGTTGGGATTGCATAAAAATATAAAAATCGAATTCAAGTTTAGACTCTCAAGTAAGTTTTGTTTTTATAAACACTATCTGATTCACATCAAATAAACTATAAAAATCTTGTTAATCTTCAACTTCCGCTGTCATTCCAATAAAAATGTTTTACAAAAGTGGACATGCGCACGCAACGATTGAAAAGTTAGCAAAGTTTTTAAAATTATTGCATGCAAATATTAGGCACTCATGTAAAAAAAAACAATGTAAACACAGTTGTCCAGAAAATTTTAAACATTTTTAACTCATTATCTCTTTTAAATGTCTAATTTTAAAATTTTTGTCAACTTTAAAACAATGAGGCTTTAAAAGATGCTTTAGTCACCTCTTGAAACTCTTTAGATACGACCTTGATTCAATAGTTAAATAGCGGTTGCAACTAGACTGGAATTTTTAGCGAATTTTTAAACTTACTCTACCTTGACCCATCCTCCCCTCCACCTTTTTTACTTTTTTGAATTATACATTTTTGCAAGATTGAAAGATTAAATCAAACTGGTTCACTTTGTACACAAGAAGTGGTTAAATAGTTTTTAAAATACCAGATTCAAAATCATTGACCGGAAATAGTATAAATTAAGATTTGAAATATTATTTTAATATGCGGCAAAGGGATAGAATAAGAAAAGCCTCAGAATTTCACGCTTTTGTGGCTTTTTCCGGATTTACGATCTATTGAACTCTCTGGAGCCGTTTTTGTTTTTCATACTTTTGCATTTGCCTAAGGCAGGTTTAAAACTTCGCAATTGAAAACCTTCTGAATTATTTTGGAAATAGTTTTGGGGAATAATATGGACATTTTAGGAAAATGATAAACTGCCAAATAGCTCTCATACTCTTTAATTAGTACAATCAGTAAACCGAAATTGTTCCAGTGACGGCACGTGTGCTAAGATCTTTGGATAAAACGGGTAGCAGAGTTTTTGCAATTCTTCAGTAATCAGTACCATTTTATAGTACTTACTGTATGAAAGAATTACAAAGTTGCTATAATAGTTGAAAATAGCACAGAATTTATGCAATTTTTGGTTTTGCAACAACCACAATAAAAACGGTAGATAAGTCATATCAGATTTTAATTTCCACACATTCTACACAAATCATTTTTGTTATTTTTGTACAATGTGTTTCAAACCGTGAAGTATTATAGAGTTGTTTGAAGTTTTATTTTTTATTTTTCTCTTGGAGTAAAAAGTTTACTTCCTATCCCGCTCTATTATATTGTCACTCGTCCTTATGCACATATATTAATTGCTAAACATTGGAAAATAGAATGAAAAATACAAAAAGGAAGCAGTTTTGCACTAATTAAAATATTTTTTCACTTCTATTGTTACGTCATAAAGATATAAATAAGATCAGTGTTTTTAATATTTTATCTGGGCACGCTTTTTAATAATTAAGTCAAAGAGATTTTAATCATTAACAACAAACGAATAAAATTCAATACTAAATATTACTAGCTAGATGTCCAACGCATGAAAGCATGAGAGGGGAGATTTGAGATAATCTATTTTAGATAAATCCTATCATTATAAAGCAAGAAACTATATGAAATTAACGAATGCGTTTATTATGTATTAATAAAATTAAACTGATGCATTTTTGCATTTAAAATATTTTGTACAGGTGGAAGAAAACACGATCCAGGCCCATCGTATTGTTTTGGCAGCGACCATTCCATATTTCCATGCAATGTTCACAACGGATATGATGGAGTCCAAACAAAATGAAGTGACCCTCAAGGGGATGGACTATGAGTGAGTTAGAAAAAATCTTTCTTGATTGGATTAATATGAGACATTAAAAGATTTTGCTTTTCAGAGCACTGGAGGCTCTCGTGAATTTTGCTTACACTGGAAGGATTATGATTAACATAAACAATGTCCAGAGTATCATGATGTGTGCTTCATTTCTCCAACTAAACAAAGTGAAAGATGCTTGTGCCAAATTTCTCACCCGAAGGTTAGCCCTTAGAATAACTTTGTTTGAATTATATGATCACACATAAGATTAATATCATTTTTGTTTCAGACTGACCAGTGAAAATGTTTTGGGCATCCGAGCATTTGCTGATACATTACATTGTGACTCTGTAGTAAAGGAATCGGATAAGTTTATTCAAAAGCATTTTCTAAACGTGTCAAGATCAGAAGAATTCCTTCAGTTGAACGTTGCGGATGTGCAGTCTATTCTAGGATGCGATGATTTAAACGTTGAGTCAGAAGAGCAGGTATAAAAACTTTTAATTTTAGCGTATGAACATTTACTGCAAAATATTCCTTGTTATTAGGTATACACGGTATTAATGAATTGGGTTCGAAAGGACGCTGAAATGCGAGGGGTTCATCTCCCACATTTATTACGATTCATAAGGATGCCCCTCCTCTCCCCAGAATTCATTACTGATCATGTAGCAACCGAAAAACTTATCCGAGGCTCTCATCAATGCAGGTATTTAAAAAATTAAATCATTATTGGATGAATTGACTATTGAAAGGGAACGCATTAAAATATTTTGATTTGCATTTGTGACCTTTGACAGAGATTTGTTAGACGAAGCCCGTGATTACTATTTACTACCAGACCGTCGTCCGTCACTCCGAACATTTCAAACGAGACCTAGATGCTGTGATGACGTTGTAGGATTAATTTACGTTGTTGGAGGGCTCACCAAGTCGGGTACATGGCCTCAAAATCAGAACCTTCTAAACTATTCTGGTATTGCACCTGCTTAATTAAAAACAATCACGCTGACGTAAAAACATGTCCTTCCCCACTGTTGTTTTTTAAAAACGAAAGGAGTATACAATTTTTTAAAAAAAGTTATGCTCTTTTAATAATTTTTCAACTTTAAACACAGCTCATCGTAGACGACCGTTGAAAGTTAAAATCTACTTAAATGCGTTGTAGATTGTAAAATCCTCGTCTTTCCCTTGTTGAAAACGTCCTTCATCGTAATGGTTTTTATTATTTTGGTCCTTCCCCTTTTCGTTTGTATTGATATGCCTTTTTTGTGAATGTGCTAAAACCATAATTAGAAATTGCGTTGAAATTGATTTTAGTGGCTTTGCATGTTTTATGTTTGCGCGTTATTATTACATGCCTATTATTAAGCTATGTAAGTGTCGTTATTTGTGAAATTATTGTCGTATGGCTTTATACCTTTTTAAATTCACGGAACATTTAAAGCCATTTTGAAATTTTTTATGTCTAATCGTCTTTTACGGACTGTTTAGGAGATTCGATCAGCACGGTTGAAGTTTATGATCCATTAACCGATCGATGGAAAGTGGCTGAAGCAATGAAAATGCTTCGAAGTCGTGTTGGAGTAGCAGTCATGAAAAATCGTCTCTACGCAATTGGAGGATTTAATGGGCAAGAGAGACTTGCAACTGTTGAAGTTTACGACCCTAACACTAAAGCTTGGAGTAAAGTGGCATCAATGAATTTTAGAAGAAGGTTTATACGATTTTTTATTAGTGATTTTATTGGCACCAGAAAACTTTAATAGAGAGCTATTTCCTAATATAATATCTTTCTAAATACAGCGCTGTAGGAGCTGCGGCATTGAATGACCGTCTTTACGTCTGTGGAGGCTATGACGGAACATCCTCTCTAAATACGGTTGAGTGCTACTACCCTGAAAAGAATGATTGGATGATGACAACTTCAATGATGAAGCATAGAAGTGCAGCAGGAGTTGTAGCTTTTCAAGGATTTATTTATGCCCTTGGTGGACATGATGGACTGTCAATATTTGATTCAGTAGAAAGATACGATCCTCAAACTGGACAATGGACTGCTGTTGCGCCAATGCTGACCAAGCGATGCAGACTCGGGGCAGCTGCTTTAAATAATAAATTGTATGTTTGTGGAGGCTATGATGGATCCACGTTTCTCCGATCTGTAGAAGTTTATGACCCTCTTGCCGATCAGTGAGTTTTACATTTCAATTTTATAGTTGCATTTTTCTAGGCTGACGCTAAATTATAGCTTGAAATGGTTAATTTTGCTCAGGTGGACAGAAGTAGCTCCAATGAGTCTCATGAGAAGTCGAGTAGCCCTTGTTGCTAACTTAGGAAGACTTTGGGCGATTGGAGGTTATGATGGGGCTTCAAACCTGTCCACAGTTGAAGTATACGATCCCTGCAAGGATAGCTGGAAAAATGCTCCGTCAATGTGTGCTCATGAGGTATGCTAAATTTAGCTATTTTCAGTATGGCTATTAAAAATATACAATGAACGTTTCTTTTCTAATTCAGGGTGGTGTAGGAGTTGGCGTTATCCCAATCGATTGCCTGTGAGCCCTATGATCTCTGAACCTTCTTCCTTCAAATCTATTGGAGATATAAGTTAAAAAGAAGATACATATTCTCTGTCTCAAAATCTTGCTTCCTTGCCATGCCATGATATTATGAAAGTGTAAAATTCGCTCAGTTTATATCAGAAAAATGCATTACTTTTTAGAAAACAATCCTGAAATAATCCTAAAATCAAAGAGTTATTTTGAAATATATTGAAATTGTATAACATATTCAAACCTATTTTTGTTTCGCAGTTAAACCAATATTTAAAGTTAATTCTTAATATGAATTTTACCTATCTACTTTAAAAACATCCTTAAAACGATTCGAAATGTTATAATAAGTATATAGGTTTATGAACGATTATATCTCTAAAATTTTGAATATTACATTCCATTAAGGATGGAACAGGTAAACACCGGGGTAATATTATAATTATACGAAGTCCAGTACTTTTATAATATAACAAGAGCAAACATTTCGGTTAGAAATAGATATTCCTTTCTTACATATTATACTAAAAAGTAGAAGGCTATCTAAGAGGTCACCCGCCTCTATTCCAATTCTGTGATTACGTTATTATTTTGAAAGTCTGAGGAAGGTTTTATCTATTATATTATTTATCCTTGTAGAATAATTATTCCGGAATATATTTCGATAGTTTATTTGACGTTCTTGTAAGATTAACTGTTGTTCTATTTTATCCTATTCTATATTCTATTATGTACAAAGTTTATTTATTTACATAATCTTATTTACACACTCTGTAGCGACAGAGTTACTAATAAAGTCGCAAATTTATTAACAAAATATACCGCAAATTTGGTTGTTTTATAACTGGAGAATCACTTTATTTAGCATCATATATCATAATATTAAAGATCTTTCTTACAAAGTAAAATAACGATTCGTTTTTAGCATTCTGTATAAAATACTAGATTATACGCTGCGAATATATATTAAGAGTGTACAACGTTTAGCGGTGTACGGATTTATTTCATTCATAAAAAATAAATTAAATAGTGCCATTTATTCAGTTATTTGGTTTTAATCTATATATTAGGTATAATGTATGACTTGGAATTAAATTCTTAAGATCAGACAACGTGCGCCGTTGGTGGGGCAGCAAACGCTTGTGCCGTCGGATCACCTCCATCTCCACCACCAGCACCACCTCTTGCAGTATTGAATATTACTGTTTGCAACTATAACAAAAATCAGGGATTATAACAATTTTGTTAACTTCCAAACTAAAGTTGGACATGTCATGTTTTTAAAAATTAAATCGAATACATACCCCTTTGTGCAATATTCCAGTTGCATCAGCTATTCCTGGGTTGTGACCCAATTTGCAACGAACATATCCGTAGAGATTTGCAATATTCAGAGACATGGCCAAGATAACAAGGATCTACAAAAATATCGAATCATTAAATGTGTACTTATACTATGATAAAATTAGTTTTGCATTTGAAAATTAACTTACAGTCCACTGAAACCGAAACGTGAAGAACGATGACATGAACAGAGCGAACCATACCATCGGAGAAATCCACAATGCGCTCCAAAAAACCCGTCTTTCTGGTGGTCTTCCACCGGCTCTGATTCCTTTCCTACTTTCGAATACCCAGTGACTCACACCATCATCATCAACATAGTTCCACCATCGAAGCCCTACCAAAATCCTTCCTATAAATAACAAATCAGTAAAATAAATAATCAACCTGAGTCCATAAGCCGCTATAGACGCTTTGATTGTAATATTCCAGTTTATTCCATTAAAACTAACGAACCTGTGATATTTTTCACAATCCAAAAGTCCAACGACAAGAGAATAACAACAGTAACAAAACTGGAGACAAATCCAGCTCCTGAGAATCCACACAATATATACACAATGATGGCTGCTGCTCGGAAGAAAACGTGGAAGAATGCTACAATCGGATGCCTAAATATTTTAATTAAAAAATTAGACTTTGTATTGCATTCACCAGTAATATCATTTTCAACTACTAAAATATCAATCATTTGCAAACGGTAACGGCATAATATTAAACCTTCAAAATCCCCGAATTAATCGCAGCTTATAATTTACATTATTATTATGTCATAATTGTTTGTAATTACGAATTACCTCAATTTGTCCTTTGCATCCGGTCCCTCCTCCCCGAATCCCAAACCTTCATCGTCATCCTCCTGATTCATTAACAATGCCTGGAAATTCACAAAAGAAATTTAAATAATTCTTAAATATTTCAGTAATTACAGCTTATTCAAAAATCTAATTTATTTATCACCTTATTTAATACAACTGACAATTATTTCTTACCTGATGATCTTCCATTTTGTCTTTTTGTAGAACAGCTGCGCTCTAACTGACACAATTAAGCTAAAAAAGGTTACTTCTCTTCACATGCAGACAATCAACCTTGCAAAATCATTTTATTAGAACATTCAACTAGTAGGTTATAATTTTAATGTCAAATCTTTTGCAAAGACCTTATCTCGCTAATGAAACAAATCAATGAATAGAAACCAGCTGGTAAAAATAATTCAAATCACATTTCGCAAAATTGCAAATTAATCTCCGGAGGAGCAATTGGAGCGACGACGACGTGTCAAAAGGTAAACATCAGCCGCTCAAGTTTTTAGCTCTTGCTCGTATCACACAAATCGATGATGATGAGACGATGGCACACCAAAATTCCAAAAACCTCTCTTCTCCTCGTCCTCTTCTCTTATAAAAACTTGTGTAATCTACACTACAATACGTAATACAGCTGAGAAAATGGGGCAAAGTGAAACATGCTCGTTTAGTTTGTATGATGAAATCAATCCATCATTTTATTGCATTTCAATAAGCGGAAATGATCTTTGCAAAAAATAGGAAAAATCATAATTCTAAAATTCTAATCTTTCTAGTCAAACTTGCTTCTTTTTACAAAATACCTTTTTCGCCACTCATTCTACGTCAAATTTGCAATTAGTTGAAGAATGAGGAACGGAAAAGAGGAATTTGTCAAATGCGTCGTTCAATCCCGTAGCGCACCGCATCAATCACCTACCCCAATGTGGAGAGATATGTGCAGAACATTATTGACGGCGTCAGTTCTATTCTTTCTTATGCTCATCAACTTTTCTGTTATGTAACGAGTGCCTTTCTCCCTTTTTCAATCCCCTATCCTCGTTATGCTAAAAACTGCCTTTTCTTCTACCTGGCATGCTTTTTCCTTAGCTTTTTCCTATGCTTAACCCGTTAGATTTTCACCCTTTTCTAAACACTACGAGGAACGGGACCCCTCTGCCCCTTTCTACTTTGTACTCCACACTGTCAAAGGAGGCTGCTGTGCTGGATTGAAAATTTGATTAAATTTAATCAAAATTAAATTTGTTGCTTCGTTGATTACCAAATTTATTAAAGTGGCTTTTTAAAAGTGACAGTTCTTAATTTTTGTCAAATTTGCACCGTTTTGTGTTTCTGGTGGCGGTGCTATTGGTGGTAAATTTAATTAAAATTTAATAAACACCATTGTCAATTACCAATTGAAGTTTGTGTTCCGAAGCGACGAAGTAAGTTTTCAAATGAACAAAAACTGAAAAAAAAAAACTTGTTTAAATATTTCTATCTACTCAAACAAAACTATTCTATTTACCTTTTTTCTTGTGAAAATTGTTAAAGTTTCTTCAGAACTTTAATCTGCGACTTAAAAAAACTTTTTCACTGTAAAATTGAATTTTTAAAACTTTTTTCATTGTTTAGAGGAATCTGCTTAAATTGAAGTTGAGTTAAATGAAAGGTATTGATCGACGTGTCAATTCATAATGTGGATTCAAATCCAGTCTCTAATGTTAATTATCTTCTTTTATTTTTGAATGTGATATCTTTTAGTTTGGTTTTTGTTATTTGGTTGAATGCTGTGTTTTCATTTCTGTCACTTACGTGTGTATTGTGGCTATTGGTTTGATTGTTTGACATATTTTAATCATAATCTCTAAATGAATTCTCTACTTGTTTAAATCTGCAATTTAGGAAGGACAGTGAGCTATTTTGTTAATGATTTGGTTGTTGGTTGTGGACCAAATCTCTTGTCATGAATAATTTGGAGAATAAGGGTGAGTTATTTAACATATTTGATTTTTTTATTTCCTTCTCCTTTCTGCTTGTAAATTTTTTTTTATTCAATTTTGTATTACTGGCAATTTGAATTTTAGACTCCGAAGTTGACGTTGACATACTCGATGAGATCTTGGAAGAAAATCTAGAGGATCTGGGCGTTAACGACGAGGGAGTACCAAAACAAAATTGTAATTATTATTATTTATATCAGTTTATACCAGAAAAAATTGGCATTCATTTTTTGTCGTCTTTACAATTCAAACTATTATTGCAGCGCGAAGGCGTTCTCAACGACAAGCAAACTCAAAAAATAACAGTTCTACATCTGCTCAGGTCAGTTTAGTTGTTGTTTCATCTGACGAATGGAATGATTAAAAATTTAATTTTAATTCTTTGAATCTTCTTAGCAGAACGATACTAAGCAGGGTTCTGCAGTAAAAAAGGACACTTCTTCGCCAGTGAAAAATTCTGAGACACAAAAAATGAGTCGCAGGAAACTTTCTGAGGTGCGTACGACACATGTGACATGCAATTCATTTACTACTGACAATGGGATACCGACGTAATTGGTAATAGTAAATATGAGGCTATGTATGTTCTTTCTATTGCAGAAAGTTGATGACCCTGACATCAAGACAGTGGAGTCAATCTCTGACGCTGAAGCGATGGATACTGACCGTAAACCGGATTTGTCGGACAGTGAAAATTCTCGATCTCAGTGTAAGTTCACTACACTTTGCACCCATTGGTACATACAGCTGAAACCATGTATGTACTACCTTTTTTTAAATTTCAAGATGGTGACAAAGGAAAAGATAGCGATTCGAAGGGTGTAAAAGGATCTGATGCATCTCAAGGGAACTCTGGCAAGCGTAAGATTTCGTAGTGAAGCATTTAGTTATTAGTATCAATTTGCTTTGTTTGATCTATAATTTTTTGACACGTTTTAGAAACTGGAGACAAGAATTCCAGAGCAGGCAAAGATGAAGATCAATATGATACTAGAAGTGAAGTGAGCTCTTCTGACGATGACGAAAATCAAAGTCATGTCTCCAACCCATCATTGAGTTCTGGAAGCTTCAAGAGTGGCAGTGGTAATATTTGAAGCATACTTTTCATGGCGATGATTAAGATTGGTTAAGATAAGGTAGTTTTTATTACATATTTCTAGACCGAGGAAGTCCTGACATCCCTGATAAATCTGAATCAGGCGAAAAATCAAGTAAGAATAGAATTACCTGTTTTTGTTCTTAAATTGGTTTGATGATATTTATTTGTCTACTATTTCTAACGAGCAATGTTAAATTTTATTTACAATTGTAGATGATCCCAAGCAAATGAAGCGTGGTAAGATATTTAAAGCATTTTCGTTGATGTAGAATATTTTTATCATATAATATATATATAGTTACTGTGTGTGAATTTGATTTTTCTAAACTATTATTCCTGTTTAATTTTGAACAACCATCAGACTATCAATCTCGTCTCAACTACATCCTTCGAGATGCTCGGTTTTATTTGATGAAAAGTAACAACGCTGAAAATGTGGACCTTTCGAAATCCAAGGGAGTGTGGTCCACCCCGCCTGGAAACGAGTTAAAGCTGAATGAAGCATTCAAAGAGACACGGAATGTTATTTTGATATTTTCTGTCAAAGAAAGTGGAAAGTATTCTGGATTTGCTCGACTCGCCTCTGAGTCCCAACGTGGGGGACAACAAGTGAACTGGATACTTCCTGCTGGCTTGAGTCAGCGTGCATTAGGAGGAGTATTTACTATTGACTGGATTTCAAAGTAACAAACCAATTGCATAATAATTTAATAGCTTCTCTTTATGAATAATGTTTATGTAGAATATTAAATAACATATCTATGTATTTCGCAGGAATGATCTGTCTTTTAACAAAACTCAGCATTTGTTCAATCCGTGGAATGAAGGGAAACCTGTTAAAATTGGTCGAGATGGACAAGTATGTTGTTATTTGTTAAATGTGAAGAATTAAAGGATTTCTTATGAGCCTGTTTTGATTTGGCGGTATTTATTCCAGGAAATAGAACCTCATGTTGCGTCGGAACTATGTCGTCTGTTCCCGATGGATGCCAAAACCGACTGGAGTGCTGTGTTGAAGAGGAGCAAAGATGCCTCAAAGAAAGTTGGTGGAAGCGGAAAAGTGTCTGCGCCAATCGGTGCAAATAGTTCAATGATGTCTGGTAGTCGTGGTCGACCAATAGGAGGAGGAATGAAAGATCGTCGTGTTGATTCAAGAGGACGATTTCATCAAATGTATCGTAACTCACGACCCTACGAATATGGGAGGTATAACAGTGGACTCTTTTTAAAAATCACATCAGATTTGTGCGTGCTAAGAACATTTATATTCCAATGCAGACTCTCTTTAAATTTTCCACTTTAGTTTTCGTAGCCCTTTATAAAAGAGATTGTTACGATAATTTATCCGTTATTGTTGGCACGTTATTTAGTGAAACAGTGTGACTACGACGACTAATTTTTTACAATACTCCAAAGTATTATGATAGACTTGCGGAAAAGGTTACCAAATGATGATAACCCGTCAAGCGCACGCATATTCTTCTCTCAGTTGGACTTACTGAAATGAAGCAGGAGTATACTTATGAATAGAGGAAAACCGGCACTTCTGAATCTATCGCCGGCGGTGTGTGCCATCAAAATTATATTTGAATGTTTGAAAGGATTCTATGCCAACATATCGTTTGGTTGTTGTCTCTTTTATGAAGGTGCTTCCAGTGTGTAGTGCTTAAGAGAACTCACGTCACACAAGAAATCGAGTGTTGTATATGTGAATGCTTTAATATGCATTGTTTTCTCTTAGAGACCTTCCTCATTTGCTATTTTATTTCATGAACCTTTTGATATAAATAATATTGGCAACATTTACACTTTCCTGTAGAGAAGGAAAGTGTTTTTCATCGTGGCATGAAATTAAGGTCGTGCTTCGTTTGAAGCTGCAGAAAAAGAAACTTCAAAAATTCATGTAGGTTAGTGTTCTCTTTCATTTTCAAAAACCAAATTCAACCATCAGAGAGCTATTAATTTAACTTGCTGATTGAGATTTCAACAAATTCCCGGCCTTGTTTAGAGCCGTTGAAAATTCCGTGCATTTTCTGAGAAATATTTTTTTGCATAAACAACTTTATGAAAGGTATAACAGTTATTTTGGTAAGTCCCTTCTGCTATGAGTTTCTTTGGATAGTTGGACATTCATGCTATTACTTTGATGCCAATGTTTCTACATCGTACCCATATTTTGCGTTTTGAAGACCTACTGTTTGGGAATTCCTTACATGTACATAAATAATTAACGTTCTTTAATTGTAATATATAGGGGCACTAGACGCCGCTACCCAGCTGAGGATGATTATGGACACCGAGCGAAGCGCCCAAGGGGTTGGTTAAATATTACTGTCATCCTGTGTAATAAATTTTGATTGCCTTGTTATTTTAATCATTTGATATACTAATTTGTTTACTATTTTTTTAGCTTCTTATGATTACTATAAACCTGGACTTTATTCAGATCGTGGTTCTGAAATACCTTCACCTCAACGATACCGTGACCGACCGAATACTGGAATGCGCAAGGTAGAATCTTTTACCACACATTGGTACCATAATGAGTCTGTCTCTCATGGTCACTTTCGCTCAAGTTTTTTACGTGAAGTCATCGTCGTTGATCAAGTTGATTCGCCTAAAGAATAATATTATGCATGACTGTTTATTCTGCACTATGACCTCGTTAAATTCTTTTGAATATTATTAACATTATTTGATTTTTTGAAACTTTCGTTATTTGCCTTTTGCTAAACTATTTATTACTATGTAACTTTATTATAATTGCTACTTTTGTAGTTGAATATTTTCTTGAACAATATCCTGTAACATACAATAGATTTGCACATTGGCAAAGTTGTTAATAGTGGAATCAAATATAAACTCTTTGTATATTTATGTTTGTATTATTTGTTTGCTTTTTCCTTATTTCTATTAATGTCGGTAGTCTTTACGTGTAATTTCATATGTTTATTTTTAATTTAAACTTCAAGAGTAATTAATTTCCTAGTAAACATTTTGTTGTAGTTTTAAGTTTACTTGTTTTAGGTCACTACTGTGGTTCTGGTGTTGCAATGATGCATAAACTAAGATGAATACATGTTAATATTGCGTCGATTTGAATAATTTAATTGCTATTAAAGGGTTCATCACAAAGTTACCTGGATTACGCTGCAAGGGACTACCATCACAGGCCACCTCCCATGGCCCCTTTGCCTTATCCACCCCCTGTAAGTAAAATTTATCTTTGAAGATTGGCTTGCATACAAATTTGGTAGGGGTTAAAGATTTGTAGCGTAGACTAGTAAATACGCCTCTGTAGCTTGTCCAAGTTGTTTTTGCAAATTCATTTTAAAAAATCTTTTCGGCAAAACTAGCCTCCATTTGACTCACTCCCACCGCCACCAAGGTATTATGATGGTCCACCACTTCCAGACTTTCCTAGTACTGCCAGAAGTTCTCTTTCCGACGTTCGAGGATCTAGCCCGGTAAATCTTTTTAAAGACTTGAAATGGGCACGTATTTAAATCTGTATCAGATTTGAAACCCCCTTTGTTAACTGCAATGTTGTTTATTTCAGTACGAAAAGTCTGTTAGTGACTTTCTAAGGAGAAACAGCGACCGCCGTGACAGGGAAAGGGAGAGAGAACGAGATAGTAGAGATAGAAAATATCGCAGATAATTTATTTTTAGTAAAACTTGTCTTTCTGTTTTTCAAAAACATTCATTGTTATGACGTATAAGGATCTACGAACATCAGTTTAAACTATTTAACTGTAGGTTTCAGGCGACATCAGTGTATAGTATTTCTAAATTCGTAGGCTACAAGAAATATTGTTTGAATGTGAAGAAATGTAATTGTGTGTACTGCACCGGGTTGCACAAGTCGTAATTTAAGTTAACTAAACTGTAGGCTAAACAGTCATGGATCTGTTGTTTTTGAAGTGCAATGTAGCTCTAAGATTGCGCAATACTATTAATTATAATTAATCCATTTTTAAAGTGTTTTTTTTAATAGGCAGTTGTACCTAGATGTATTTAATTCATGTTTTGAATATAAAATGTTCTCTGTATAGAAAAAAATCATTTGAGCGCACTAAAAGGTGAAAATATGAGTTTACTAAATCAGCGCAATATCTCATTATTCTCGTAATTAAAATCGTACTGGATGGTTTAACTTCTTTGTCCAAAAGTCCTTGTTTTGTTACCAGTTACTTTTAATTAACTTGTAAAGGTACATAATATAGCTCCGTACTATTTGCTGATCGTTCAACCATGTAAACTAATAGTAATACTTCCGTTTTAATCATCGGAAGGTTACATTGCGAGCGAATAACAGCAGAAGGGTAAAGTTATTATCTCCAGTACAGGAATAGTATTATATAAATATTGCAACTTTTGTAAACACCTTCGCTGTTGTTTTCTGGTCTGGTTTGTGTAATCGTGAAGTAAACATTTTTCCAATCTTTAGAATTTGAGCCCATCATCAAAATCCTAATCTTTAAACGCCTCTGATTTTTAAAATAAATCGGGAATTTCAGCGCATCCTTCAAAATATTTTTGATTTATATGTAATTGATTATCTTCATCCATTGATTATCAAGATCCATGAAAACAGCATTACATAATCTAAGAATGTCGAAACGTCATGATTCATATTATAAACATAATCTAGTTAGTTTTTACTGTATTTCCAACGCGCTCTGTCTCACCATCTGCGCAGGTATTTGTATTCTAAATAAATATAGTAATAATTTCGAAACTGAGTTAAAAATTTAGAAACTTTCCGAAGTTTCGTTTACAGTACGTGGTTAGGTGAAAATCTCTAATGAAAAGAACTTATTATCGTCATCATTTATGGGTTGTTTTGCATATTAAAATTTTGTTTATGAAATGTTTAAAACGACGCAAAATTTGTGTAAACTAATTCTAATAATAAAGAAAATATAATTAAATAATCATGATAATTTAATAATCAACATATGATATGATTTACATACGATTCACAATGACATTAATTCATTACAAATAAAGTACATAAAATCAATTTCATAACAAAAGTAATTATTATGTCTCTTCATAGGAATACATCATTATACATGAGTATGATACATACAACGAAGAAATCAGATATTTTCCAATAGCTTAATTAGGAGTTTTCCGGGGTTTCTTAGAAGATGGACGGAAACAAGTGGTTTTATATTTCACTACATCCTTCCTCATTCTCCTTTTTATTAGAGAGCAGCGAACCTCCGGTTCCAAGAAAATGTTTTCACTTAAAAAGAGATCATACACAATAGCATACTAATGATAATAACAAACCTTTTAATCAAGTCTCAAGTTGTGTAGAAGCTGCCATCCAAGCTTCTCCCATAGCCCCTCCTGGAATTTGATGTGTGGTGAGGTGGCATACCCAACTGGACATGGAATGTGGCGTTACGATATGAGCTATGCGATTCCTTGCAATTCTCTTCCATTCCTTTTCGATTTACAGTCATATCAGTACGTGGTATATTCCTAAGTCATACAAAAGACTTTTTAAAATTATACTTAAATAAGATATCTTATGACATACAAAGCGATTTATTAAATATAAAAACAAGGGAAATTACGATTTTATACAAGATTTTGTCGTGGTGACAAAAGTTGGAACGTGGATAGAAGAGTGTTCTTCAACACAGGCATTCTCTTGTTTCACAACGTATCCCCTGGCAGCTCCCCAGATTGCATGATGATCGTAAGTGGAAGCCAATGCTAAGTCTAAGGAATCCGGCACAGGACGTTTCGAAAACTTAGTTGCTGATTTTCTTGCTGCTGAACTAATTGTTTCCATGTTTGACAGCCTCTTGTACAGACCTTCGTCTTCGGATTTCTTCATTTTGTTAATATTTTTACATATTTGTTTAATCTTCACATACATACAAAATCCACGCATCAGCAGCTTTCACTCGTCATATTTACAAGACAAACAATTCCAAGATTTAATTAAGCTTTCGATCAAACATTCTTGAAATAATGTCATCCTCTTATTACTCGCATGAAAAACAAGATCTGGACGCGACATGAAAAGCTTGGATGTTTCACAAGGGGAAAACATGAACAAAACCATATTTGATAAAACCTTGAGTGAAAAGTGACCCTGAACTATAGATTTTGTCGGGGGTACTCGTTGGTAAAAGTTTAACCGAGTAATAAACGTCCTGTCTTGGAATATCTCAGCATATGCGAGCTGAAAAGCAATAATTTTCCTCTCGTTCTCTTAATAATGTTGTTAAGGAACCTTTTTGAGCCATTACAGAGCAGTATTTTCTTCCAGAGTGAAAGCAATGCCATAGAAGTATGGCAAAACCACAGTGATGCTTATTATGAGTGAATGTGAAAAGCAAAACGAAATGAATTCACACTGACACCGACTGGCTTACATACTTTCCTCTTGGAAGTATAGTAAAATTGAATGTAAGTATGACTTTCCCCAAGAAATGAATATATCGCATAAAGGAAAAGCTAACAAGATGGAAGGATGCGAATAGCATAATTATAAACAGTAAAATAATACCTAGAAAGCAAAGCAGGCGTTTTTACATTCAATCGAGGGTAATTGCGAGGAACAACCTTCACTGTAAAAGACCTTCCTGTTTAAAACAGTAGTCGAGACTATCATAAGTATTTTTTATTCATTTTTTCATTACGTTGTTGCTTCTAGTGCTCGTGCTGGGAACATTTTATTTGATCTGGCTTGTGCTGGAAAATGTGAGTCTTTGGTGAAAGCTGGGCTCAAATACATTATTCCTTATACTTGTAGAGACAAGTACAGAACGAATATTATCTTTTTGTGTAAGAAAAGAGATAGAAAGCTCATCAGGTTGATTTTTTCCTGATTTTTTAGTCTAGTAAATATAGTGAAAGCAGTTGGCCTTGTTCGTTTTGTCTTCAAATGTGATAGATGAAAGGAAGTGAGCAAAGTGTTTATGATGGGTTGGTCCAACCTAAACTGGAAACTTTTGATTAGTTTAGTGATTCTTTCAGTACATTACGTGAGATGTGATGGGAAAAGGAGTAAAATTCTAGAAAATGTTAATTGTAGACCGGTAAGACTAATTTTTTAGTAACAAAGTAGGGGTTTTTTGGATAAAATATATTATTGTTATTTGTTTAGGACGACTACCACTTTGAATTTACGGAATGTGATGCAGACGCTGGACGATGGTTGGTTGCTATACCAAGCGTTGGTTGTGAAAATGTGATTTCTTCAATTCCACCAAGAAGGCTAAAGGAGTGTTGTAAGTTCCCCATAAACGTTATTGCTTACAAATTTTGAAGGCATTTAATTAGCACAGTTAAACATACGCTTTAAAAAAAATAACCCCAACAATATTCTCCTCACACCTGGTAATATTTATTTTGTACAGTCAAAGCTTGTGAAGCAGGCCAATTCTTGAATTTAACGACTGTGCAATGCGAAGATTGCGAAGCAGGGACGTATTCTCTTGGTGGAGGGATAAGAGTGGATGAATGGGACCCTTTACCAACTGGGTTTAGAGCTCAAGTAGAAAAGTTTCATAGTATGTTCCCTACTTTTGGTCGGCAGTATGAAAATCTAAACTGTAGCAAGTAAGTAGTGGTAGCAAAATAGTTTAAATTCCTAACTTTAGCTTGTTTTTCATAAAACATTGTACAATTGTAGTTGTTATTAAATTCAAACATTTTGCGTAGATGGGGATGGAGAAGTAGAGGGGACATGTTGATAAGTCAAGGTGGCCCTTGCGTCGCCACCCTCACTTACAGCGCTCAGCTAGTGAAGCAAGGAAGTCTGAAATTTGTATATCAATACGCAGATGACAACATTCTTTTCCTCTTCCAAGCAAACAGCGAACAATGTAAAAGTTTACGAGAAGCGGAAGGTTCTCGTCTTCCCCCACTCACTGGAGAAGGTAGCTGGAGAACCGAAGAAATAACTTTGCATCCAGGCCTTAACATTTTCCAGTGGAAAACCATTTCGACTGATTCACATAAAGCTAAACCAGTTATAATTAAAAGAATAGAGTTGGACGGTGTGGGATACACTTCCTCTTGTAATCCTTGCCCTGCGGGATTCTACAGTGATCGTGAAGCATCCAAGACTTGTTATCCTTGCAAGAGAAATTATTATTCGAACCATAAATCAACTAAATGTATTCCCTGCGATACAACAAAGTATTATTCAGAACCAGGTCGAGCAGAATGTCTTTTAAGACCTGCTTGTACTGTGGAGGATTACTATTCTGTGCACGCACCTTGCAATGCCAACAATCAGACACGAACCGTTTATAAATGGATTGAGCCGAAAATATGTTTGGAAACTAGGGAAGGAGCTGTACAGCTTCCTGAGCCAGGGCCATATCAAGATTGTCCTCCTTGCAATCCTGGAACGGAGTATAGGGACGGAAGCTGTCAACCTTGTCGGGTTAATTACTTCTCGGATGGATTGACGTCTTGTACGAAATGTCCAGCAAATACGGTTCCGGAAACAGGACATTATTTAACACAGTGGTACTCCTGGCCAAGTAACGTGCACACCACGTGCATATCCCCTGAAGGGAACGGTTGTAGCTCTTCACCCGCGTGGCAACTCTCTGGTAAATACATCCAGAGCGGGAAGGGGCATGCCAGTTGGGTCTATTTGGTTATGATTGTGAACGTCGCTGGATTCAGGGGATTAGGGGGGATTATTAATGGTGAGCTGTTGGAAGTTGGACGTGTAGAGTTCTCGTTTGAGGTGAAATGTGCACGTGATTGTGAGCTGCTTTTTATGCAGGTTTGTATGGCAATTTCACTTGTTTTTTTGCAATGAAAGCTACTATAACTTGGTCGAATTTTAATGTTCACATAATATTTGGGAATTTCGGAATTGCAGGGTACGCAGAGTAAAAATGCTTCAGTAATTCAGCGATGGATGGGAAGCCAAACTAGGCAAGAATTCGAGCACAAGATCACCAGAAATGATAGCTATGAGTTTAGTTGGTTCGTGATGATAGTCTCATATTACCCCAAAAGTTGTTTTAATGTTTAATGGGATAATTAAAATTAAATAATCCTTTCAGGGCATTTCAAAAACTTGAATGGGACGCTTTAAGCAGTACTGATAGCTCGATGAGGGCTGACTGGAACATTGGTGACTCCAGTTGGGAGAAATCTAGTTTGGATAATGATGATAACTGGGTTAAGATTTACAACATAAACGTGATCAACAGTATAGACGGTGGGGCTCATGGATGTACTCCCTGCAGAGATGGACAAAGGCTGTCCAGAACAAATACGGCTGCATTCCAGTCCTGTATTACTTGCAATCCCGGACAGTACTTGGCTTTGAATAACGAAACGTAATGGTTTCAATCTAATGATGATTTTAAATTTAGTTAGAAAGCTTAAGCAATCAATTTATTTATAAACATCTTTAGGAATAAATCCGATAGAAATGTAACAAGAGCGAAATCACTGGAAAAAGTCACCTTAAATTCCAAAAGCATGCCAAACTGCCGACCTTGTCCACCAGGAACAGTTACAGTGGATCCTTTTGCAATGGATTCTAATTCATGTCGGCCTTGTGGTCCTGGTTTAATCAGCAACAATGGGGTTCAATGTACGACAAACTGCTTAGTGAAATTGGGGGAGTACACATATGACTTGAGACCTTTGAAAGGGTACATTCTTTTATATAATGATAGGAAAAAGCTTTTTTGAGAAATGGCCTTACTAAATTGACAAGAGAAACAATTTCCTGTGTGCTTTCATAGTTTCCATACCGTTCGAGGAAGCAGTTTATTCACAGCGAGTGGAATTCAGTACTTTCACGTTTTCAACATCAGTCTCTGTACAGAAGCCAATGCTCACTGTTATAATAACGTTTCCTTGCAAGCTGGAGTACTAAATGAAAATACAATTTTGGAGGCGCTAATCTGTCAAAGTACTATCTTCCCTCCAGCTGTGGGTGATGGATATGACGGGTCGGATAGGAATGGATACGAGGGATACATGAGCTATGCTTCAAGACCTCTCTCAACTCATGCATCCTCCCTTGGGGATCATTTAGTTGGAATTAGTCATTCTCCTACTATCCTGGGCTTGTCTACTTCTGATGAAATAAACGATCGTTTCAAGTATCCCCATCAGCTTCATTTCTTTTTCTCCACGCCCGAGTAAGTTTTTAGAGTAAATTATATCTCAAATAAAACATTTAAAAATAAGCAAATATTTTTTAAAATTGGGATTTTCAGGAGAACTATGGCATGTCCTAAAGGAAGGAGTACAACCATAACTTTTAGATGCAGGTTGCTAAAGAACCTTCCCATAGATCAACAAACTGATGTGAGCAATATCCGGACACCAGAAAAATGCCCTGATGGAACTTGCGATGGTTGTAATTTCCATTTCATTTGGGAAACTCCACTCGCTTGTCATCTATGTACTGAGAAAGAACTAACGTGAGTTAATGACAAAGGTACTTTATGCAGAATGTGTATGCAACATTTAATAAATGATACGTGTTTAGAATTGTGAAAGGTGAGTGTCAAAATGGAATTCAAGAAATTCACTATCTGGCAAATCCAAAGTCCCAGTGCCTCCTTTCAGTTAATGCTACGTGGCCAAAATCGCAAAAATGTCAGAATCATTTACCGCTCTTCGTTGAGGTACATATGAAAAGATATTTAAACTAAATGCGCTTTTATTTAGAGGGAAAGTAACTGAACAATGCTGGTTTTCTAGGTTGCAATTCAAATAACGGTTGGACTAACAACGCTATTATCAATAACTTTGATATGCTTCTGGAGACGGCATCGGAAATTAGAGTACAAGTACATGAAATTAATGGCTTCCGGATCTTCCAGTGGAATGGGTTCCAGTGGGGGTGCCGAAGAAGCGAATAGCTGTGAGAGAGATATGCTTCCTGTCGCAGAAAGTTGTGCGTTAGATCCCAACGAGGATGAAGATGACGAGGAAACTCTCCACCATTCAAGTAAGCATTAAAAAATTGCAAAAGCCATTACTTTTATTTTATTGGTACTCGCGGAAGCGAAACCATTATATTATGTAACTATTTTTGTATACTTTAGATTCACTGCACCCACAACTATCCAGTCAAATTAAAGAAGTTAGCTTTTACTCAGACAGTGCCATCAAAAATTTGGTCTCAAAGTTTTCCATTCTTGACAAGTTTAAAAGTTTTACCAGAAAGGTGAAAAGAATTTTGTAAAACTATCTTTTTTCGTTGATTTGAAATATTTCTGTATATTTTGTATTTCATATTTAATGTTTTTAGGGCGAGACTGGAAACAATTTGGAAATTATGAACTTAACGGATAAGGAAGCAGTTTCATAATTCATTTTTACAAGGATTTTATCTTAAAAAGTTAAATGGGTTCTTTTTATGCACTTTCTTCACTTTCTTTGTTCACCCCAACGAAGCAACAAATTACATTACATGATTCCTATTTCTAACATGAAAATGAGATTTTTCAAGTAAAAAGTTTGTTAAACTTTTAAATTTAACGCTTTAGAATACATTTACCTGGTCCAGAGAATTATCAATATACTTTATATAAAGAAATTCAAATTGTGTGCTTAAATACCTAAAATTAAGCAACTTAAACCCATGCGTTTTAAGAACGAAAATGTTTATAACAAATGATATCTTCAAAATGTGTATATATTTTAATTAAAATTTATTTAATGAGTTAAATACTATTAATTAAAAACCACGATACCTTATTGCGTACAATCATGTTATTATTATTAAAAGAATTTTAAACCTGTATAAAATACTGTTAATGATATGAAACCGTAAAAAATAAAGTGTTGTACAAAATCAAGTAGCTATTTTGAATCATTATATATTGACAAGCTGTCTATATCATACTTGTATACCTTAAGCAGTCAAGTTTCCATTTAATTTATATTATGAAAGTTAATTAAGCACTATTCATTCTCGTCACCCAACATCTTGACCAATCAACTTCATATTCCTAACGCAAATAACAGGTAAAAAGAAGGAAAATAAAATCACAAGGCCATAAGTTTGGAAAATATTGCTATTACTTAGGTAAGAAGGTAATTATTTTCTGTATTTTTGCAGTATTGCCAATAGATCCAATCATCCACCTTGTTAATTATAGTCAATCATACATCAATCACGGCATTCATGAATATTTGCATGCAAGAAAACTATAAAGTTTGCAATTTCATATCCTTCTTTGCAGCTCTTTGCCTATTACATAATTGTATTGAAAGGAAAGGATTGACCGAGTGTGTTATATTCTGAGAGAAGGCTCATTTTTGCGCAATCTCACCCCTTTTGCTCTCATTTACGCTCATATATTTACCTATACCAACTTACTATACTATGTAGTCAGTAGTAGAGTGATAGTAAAAAATGTGGATTTTGTAATGTTTGTTTTGATGGGGAAACAGTTGATTTTTGTTGAGTAAGGTGAGGACCGAGAGAGGAGAGGACAGATGAGAGGATGGAGATAAAAATTTAATTTGGACTCCTTCCTTATCATCCATTTAAAATTCAGATATCCACCATCATCTCTCATATGGAGAAAATTAGTTAGCTTATAAAATTAAACTTTTTTCAGCAATAACTAAATTTAAGTAGTTTCCTCAGGAAAATTTGTGATATTTATTTCATCGTAAGAACTAAAATTGAAGAAAATTTTAAGAAAACCGTTTTAATGCAATAATTAAACAACATTTAATAGCTCGAGGCTACTTCTTCAGTGTCCAGAAAAAAATGTTTGTAAGTGAAGATTATTATTTTTGTAAAAGTGGAGTATGAAGCAAATTTTCAGTTTTTAAAGAAAACAGATCAGTTGCTTGTTGGTCGCGTTTTAATTGGAATTGGATTAGGTTAAATTGGATTTAATAACTATTTTTGGAATAATTTCAGTGTGGAATCAACTGAGGTAGAAAAAACAGTCGTAAAAATGAGATTGTCTGATCACCGGGGCTTTTTTGCCAAGACCGTCGAGCATTTAGCTCGATGTCTGGCGGCGATGAAGCCAACTCCGTTCGAAAAGGTAAGATAATTACTTATAGTCAAGTTTTAATTAAATGTTCATTACATTTGTATTGATTTACCTGATTTTTAATTCGAATTGCCCTTTTTTAAACTGGAACAACTGCTTGGGAGCAGATTACTGATTTTTGTTGTGTTGTTTGTTGTGAAACAGGTCCAGCGTTTGCTTGACCTTTGTCCCTCCCCAAGTGCCAATGGAATTTACCGTATAGATGACCGTGGGCAAGATGCTATCATGGCTCTTGGCATATACTTCATTGAGTCTGGCCTTCAACACAAAGACAAAATCTTACCTTATCTGACTCAAGTGTATAAATCCCTTCCTAGATGTCAATGGGCCTTTACACATGGTTTGCATGAAAGTGAGTCTATCTATTTGTCCTTGACCTTGTTAACTTGTTTGCCAGAATAACTTTGGATACTAATTACAAACTTTTTATGTATTTTCTAGAAATATCATTGGCAGAGAAAGTCACCTTTTTGCTCACAACTTTACTTAGTGACGTCGCAATTTTAAGTAATGATTCCGAGCGCATCATCTCAATGCAACTGGATATGCTTGAGAGGGTCGGTCAGTTAGTGGTTGAAGCAATCGCTTCATCAGAACAAGATCCTCACAAAAAGGAACATGTTGTGGAAGTTTTAGTTCCAATTCTTCTTGGAGTTGCACGTGCATTTGGCCGATATGGAGAAACCGAAGAGAAGACTATTCCACTTTTCACTCTCATTTTTCCCAAGCCGAAAGCACCCATCGTTGCGGCAAAGGATGATAAAAGCGTTAAATCCATTCCTAATTTCCGATCAGTAATTCCACGATCTTTGTCGACATCATTTGGCGTCCCAATTGTAAACGAACCTCACCCAGAACAAGTTAATTGGTTCACGGTTACGGCAACACCGAAAGCTGATGTGGATTACGCCACAGTATTCTTCAGAAAACAGGGCTCGTCATACGCATCGTATAAAAATAAACCGTTGTTAGTCAAGTTCACCGTGGCACAACTTCAAGTAATTTAATTTTCATTGATTTATTGCTGTTTTAAAGCTATTTTCAGAAAATAATTGTTTATGTTGAATGATATTTTCTAGTCTGTACTTCAAACTGCCAAAGGTTTGCTGGATCAAACAGTGCTTAGCAAATTGGACGCCTTGTTCACGGAAGTAAAGGCTCGTCAGACTGATAGATCATCACATTACAAGTCAGTTATTTATCCATCAGGCCTTTGAATTGAGATTGATGTTCCTTTGATAGGTTTTTACAAATGTTATTTTTGTTACCTTTTTGATACAGGACAGTAAGTGAAATCTTAAATTTGGTGCTGGTTTCACTATTAAAAGAGTGCCTTCATCGCCACCAAGACTTGCCCACGCCGTTTACCAAAGAAGTTCAGGAATTCGTCAAGGGATTGTTTCTTTCGGGACAAACAGAACTCATGAGATATTCCAAGAGAAATGTCAATGTATGAATAGCAATATCTAGATCTTTATACTTCGACTTCAAGTATACTACATATTAACGCAAACGAATCCATTTATTATCCAAACTTTTTAGAGTACTGGAGAAAATGGTGCTAAGCGATGTGGAAAGTTTCGAATGAATGTGCAAACAAACGCGAATTGCGTAGAGCTACTTGTTTGGGCAATCGGAGATGAATCTGGTAAGAGGGGAGGGGAAGTCTCCAATAGTTTGTAAATTATTTATTACTTTTTATGAAAATGTCATTTCATCATCATTTCTTTTAGTTGTCAACGAACTCAGTTTTATCAATGAAATTTTGACTGACATTGGCTCAAAGAGAAGTGAGCGAGCAGTCATCAATAAGTGCGCAAGTAAACAACAGAGTCATTTCTTCGACTTTTCGTGTTTGAGTCATTA
The DNA here is from genome assembly GCA_036507315.1 of Lepidocyrtus fimetarius. Classification (NCBI taxonomy): domain Eukaryota; kingdom Metazoa; phylum Arthropoda; class Collembola; order Entomobryomorpha; family Entomobryidae; genus Lepidocyrtus; species Lepidocyrtus fimetarius. Next base: position 26,538 of record JAANSO010000343.1, read on the forward strand.
TTATATACTTTGCTGCTGTTCATTTAGCTTGAATTTGTTAATTGTTGTAGATGAAGTTGTTTGCATTGTCCTTAACACAATATCCAAATATTAACAAAAGTAGTAGTAATAGTTAACTGTGATTGATTTATTGTGCAAAAGCGTGGCGCGATTTGTAGTGATCGTGAGTTATGTTTTATAAATCCAAAGAAAACTTAATAACTTCGAGTTTCACTAAAATATGACATCTACTGAAAATAATTAATCTGATACTGATATTTGAAACAAGTACTCAATGCCATTTGCTAATTCGAAAAATCTTTTGAATTTTAGGAGCTGACAGTTTGTGTTGTCGTCTTGCAGAAAAGATTAATGATACCCACGCCAATAAATTAGCTCTTGCTCATATGCCATTGCTAGTTGTTTGTTTACAGGTAATAAGAAATTTTATGGATATGTACAATTTAAAGCGTATTTTTGTAAGGATAACGTTAATCTGACTTGTTATTATTTTTCACAAAGGGTCTAGGTGACCTCGCTTGCAAATTTCCCACTATTGCGTCATCAAGTATTCAGTATTTGAAGGAATTTTTAATCGGACCGTCTCCGATTCTTGCTCGTTTGTACGATAAAGAGTCTGCTAAAGCATCCAGTAAGTAACTCCTCAAATATGTATTTTTCTTTGTTATATTTGGATAGCAATTAATGTACGTGTTTTTGGATACAGATGTACAAACGCTGGAAGACGTATGGAAGAAAGATGATACTCAAATGGCTGCTTTCCAAAGACTAAGAGACGTTGCAATTGAAAATCTTTGTCACGCATTGAAAGCAGGCTTAAGTTTGGAAGCTCATTCAGTCCAAGCGTTCCTGGCATCTGTCTCCAATCGGGTCTTCATGGCCGAAAAAGGATGGAAAGATACGCTAAGTGGAAGTGGAAAATTAACAAATGACGACATTTCAACAAGCGCTGAAGCTGAGAACTCCCTTTTGGTTTTGACAAACTCTATTGTCATGTTGGGCCATGTGGCAGTGGCATTGAAAGAGACGGCCAAGACAACAGAATCAGTTCTTCATTTTCTACAACAGCGAGTTGGAAAAATGCCTCCAGTTCTAGACATTTTGATTGTTGACCAATTGGCTTGTATCGTAATTGCTAAATGCGAGGTATTGTTTAAGGGCACTGTTTTCGATAAGACTTGCATTAGAAAGCTTACATTAAGAAACCATTTTTTATTTTTCAGAGCTACGTATACGAGGAAGTTATGAAGATGTTTGTTATGTTTACTGTGGAATCCAGCTCCTCCTCATATTCCGAAAACACGGATTGTAAATATCGTCACATTAGTGGCTCCGTTATGAATGCCTTAGCTAACATTGCTCTAAATTTGGAAGGAGAAGCTTTAATGAATGATTTATTGGTTCGTCTACTCGAACTGTTTGTACAACTTGGCTTGGAGGGGAAAAGAGCAGCAGACAAATCCCCAGCAACTGTTAAGGCTTCATCATCTGCCGGAAATCTTGGAATTTTAATTCCAGTTATTGCCTTGCTTCTCCGGAGAATTCCTCCCATTTCAGATGTGAAACCTCGACTTCATAAACTCTTTCGAGATTTTTGGCTGTACTGTATTATCATGGGATTTGTGTCCTCAAGGGAGAATTGTGGATTATGGCCTGGGGAGTGGTATCAAGGTGTTCAAGAAATTGCTTCCAAAAGTCCCCTTTTAATTTGTAGAACTAGTATTCGTTCTGAATTGAGGGAATTACAGTATACTTCAGCTTTGCGGGCAGAAGCTGTATCACCGGTAATGCATCTGTTTGTGAATCTATATAGACATCATCAACTTCTACATACTTTTTGAGACAGATTTTCTTTCCTTTGTTTAGATTGAGCTGCAAGAGTTAAGGAACAAAATTATTAATTTGCTGGACAAATGCTCCACCGATGTTACTTCAGTGGTACGCAGCCTTCAGTTTCCACAATGCGCCTATGTCTTATCCGTATACTGGCTGGAAATTCTTCGCATTCAAACAGTACCAGAACCTAGTTTCAAGGAAATATTTGGTTACTTATGTGAACCATCCATTCAAAAAGAGAAGAATGGATTATGGAATTGTTTTTCATGGTAAGATTAAATCCTATTATTATCGAGTTAATTTCGGAAAGAATGACCACCTAGCTTAAACTAACTTGGATTGTTTTGTAGTGTTGCTGAGAAAGTATTTGAGCAGTTTTTGGTTGTGCTGGCTTCACGAGACCGAGATTCACAAAGGGAGAAGGAGTTGGAACAGCATGCTCAATTTCTGCTGGTCAAATTTAACCATGTTAACAGACAGATACGTAAAGTTGCAGACAAGTTTTTGTCTGGCCTAGTTGACAAGTAAGCGCTATGATAAAATCGTTAGAAACAGTGACCATAATTTATAATATGCATAACTTTTTAAAACTAAACTTATTTCTTATAGATTTCCTCATTTATTATGGAGTCGGACAGTTCTTCATACAATGCTGGATATACTTGAAGTGCTTTCTAAAAGTTTGACAACAAATCCAAACTTGGACAATGCTGGTGCGGCAATAAACAATACTCCTTACTCGATCCAGTTCATGGATAACATGGAATCACGTGAAGTATGTCGGAATTATCTTTATTTTGCTATTTTCCTCTAGTAACTTTTACTTAAGTTGTTATTTCTAAATACTTATCCCAATATAAATAGAATATGGTTCGGGACTATGCTGAAAGATGCAAAGGCTTCCTTCAAGAGGCAATGAAATGGGCTCCTGAAACAACCCGCTCACATTTGGAAGAGTACGTAAATATCAATTGCATAGATGCCCTACAAAATCATTCGGGGTTGGCAATGGCTACTGAAGGCTTGTTCAAGTTTGCCGGTCTTAACATTTCTGCGTTGTCTCTTCCGGTAATTTAAAATTCGGTTGAGTTGACTTCTAAAATAAATTGTTCTTACAATTCAATATTTTTTGTTTTATTAGGACGTATCATTAGAAAAACGACCAAATTGTGTGAAGACCAGCATTCCAAAATGCATTTCGTCTTTAACTATGCGAAATCACTATCTTGGCCAGGTGCAAGGAATGTTGAAAGTTGAAAAGTTTAGTGTTATAGTAGCCAGATTAATAGAGCGTCTTGGACCCAATGCAGACAATAATGAAACAGTTGCAGAGGAAATCTTTCAAGAAGGAATATGGCTAGCGACTTCTTTGCTAATCTGCCACGACGGACTAAACCGATCACTTCTTCATGCAATCTGTTGGGCTCCTATTAATCGTTTCACTTCTCAAGTTCTTCAAAGTTGCTGTGAATGTTGGCAGTGGCTCCTCTCTGCTAGAAAAGACTTGACTTTGGCCTTCATGCAGGAAATGCTCGCGGCTTGGCAAACGACTGTGGAGAAGAGGATTGGAATATTTGCTCCAACACCACCATGTACAAGTCCTTTGTCAGCATATGAAGGATGTGACTTGAAACTTCTACTTCCCAACATTGTCCCACATGAAATTTGGATAAATTTTATTTGTGAGCTGGTGGAGAACAGCAAAGGATGCAATGATGACTTGGTGGAAATGTTCCTTTACCTGATTCATCGCACATTTCCATTCAATGTTGGAACCGAACGATCCATGACTCGTCATATTCTTGCCCTTCGACCAAGATTCCGTTTGCTAAGTTGTGCTCTCAGCATTGTTCAAGACGATTCAAGTCGGCATTCTCACCTAAAGAAGTCCATTGTAAGAGAGAGGATTTACGCAGCTTGTTTGGATTACTTCTGCCAAGGCTATTCTGTTCCTTCCACAGATGCAATGGAGCTAAGGAAGGATCTTCAAGTTGTGTTAAAATTTTGGCAGATTTTGCACAATGATAAGAAATATATACGACCAATGGCGGATTCCAACTCAAGACTTCCTTTCCAGAACCGAGGTGGCGTACCGGACTCACTCCCTGTGACTGAGATACGTTTCAGTGATGGCTGGATGAACACAGTTTACGCCAAGAAGGACCATCAAAGGATTCGTATAAATAAGCAAAGGAATGAAGTCCTTGAAAGGAATAGCTGGAAGGAGATGACCAAGAAACGGAACTTGATTTTGGAATTACTTGCTCAAGAAATCGACGTGCTGATGACGTGGCATAATCCTGTGAATGCGCCTGATCTGTCCATGCCCGGAGAGTCGACCATTATTACTTGGCGCGCTATGAAAAGTTCAGATAAGACCTGGAGAGACTCAGTTCGTCTAGCTTGGGACGTAAGCCCAATGCTAGCTGTTTATTTACCCCGTCGTCTTAAATCTACAGATAAGTCAGTGGTTGTGGATGAGGTTGGCCATCTTGTTAGACAGTTTCCAGATTGTGTTATGCACATTCCGGAAGCTTTGATGTATCTTGTAACTCCTGATTCAATTGTGGGTGATTATCCTGAGGTATCTTACGCGTTGCCAATTGAAACTTCTAAGAACCACTGTACTAATGTTTCCATGTGCAAACATGTCTTTTGCTTTTCAGTTATCTGCTATGCTGACCTGGGCCCCGTGTTCTCCAATTCGAGCCCTTTCCTTCTTCAGTCGTCAGTATCCTTCCCATCCAATCACTGCTCAGTATGCTGTCAAGACTTTACTCAGCTATCCTGCGGACGCCGTTCTCTTCTACATCCCACAACTAGTTCAAAGCATTCGCCATGACCATATGGGATATGTTGGGGAATTCATCAAGAATATTGCAAAGAAATCTCAGCTTGTTGCTCATCAGCTTATTTGGAATATGCAGACAAATATCTTCTTGGATGAAGAGGGCCATCAACGTGATCGTAAGTTATAAAAAACAATGGTTTTTACGTGATTTGGTTTCAACATTCGAAACTAATGTTGGTTACGCATTGTTTTTAAGCTGAAATCGCTGATACTTTGGAGTCTTTGATTAAATCTATCGTGTCGTCACTCTCTGGAAGTGCAAAAGCATTCTATGAAAAGGAGTTTGCCTTCTTTGATAAAATTACTGGAATATCTGGAGAGATAAGAAAGTTTCCAAAGGGACCCGAGCGAAAGAATGCTTGTTTGAAGGAATTGGCTAAAATCGAAGTACAACAAGGATGTTACCTTCCATCAAATCCTGAAGCTTTAGTTCTTGACATTGATGCTAAAAGTGGAACACCTATGCAAAGGTAATATAAAATATGATAAATACTAAATTAACTATCATTTTGCGAATTTGTAAGTCAAAAGTAATTTTTGACTTTTGTAACAGTGCTGCAAAGGCTCCTTACCTCGCAAGATTCAAGGTTAAACGATGCGGTATTGCACAAGTAGAAGCTGTTGGCCTTGGAGAACTAGAAATTCCACCATCTGGAAGTTCTGCAGATATTACCGTTGGGATGGATGAAGAGATATGGCAAGCTGCAATATTTAAAGTTGGAGACGACGTACGACAAGACATGCTTGCTTTGCAGGTTATCTCACTCTTCAGGAATATATTCGAACAAGTTGGCTTGGATATGTTCTTATTCCCATATCGTGTTGTTGCAACAGCTCCAGGGGTACTTTTCTTAATTATTAAATCCACTGCGTACCCAAAGAATAAAGTACTTACATTTACATTAGATTCATTAATGATTAAAAATTGTTAATTCATTTCAATTAGAGCGGTGTGATTGAATGTGTTCCAAATGCAAAGTCAAGGGATCAACTCGGAAGACAAACTGATGTAACATTGTACGATTACTTCAAGAAACAATATGGTGAGGAAGACACTCGTGCCTTCCAGGATGCTCGCCGAAACTTTATCAAGTCCATGGCTGCTTATAGTGTAATCGGGTTCCTCCTTCAGATTAAAGATAGGCATAACGGCAACATAATGTTGGATGGAGACGGTCATATCATACATATTGGTAAGTGAGCAAACTTTACTAATTTCTAAATGAATTTACAAGTATCAAAATAATGTTTGTCTTGTTTTACTTTTTTGTAGATTTTGGCTTTATGTTTGAGAGCTCACCAGGAGGCAACCTTGGATTTGAGCCGGATATTAAGCTAACAGAAGAAATGGTGATGATCATGGGTGGGAAGATGGAAGCTCCACCATTCCAATGGTTTATGCATTTGTGCGTAAATGCTTACTTGGCTGTTAGGTAAGTTATTTTTATTAAATAACGTCTTAAGTTTAACTTTATAATCTAAGCTTACTTATATGTATTTATTTATTTGCAGACCATATTGTGAATCAATCGTTTCACTGGTATCTCTCATGCTGGACACCGGTCTTCCCTGTTTCCGTGGACAAACGATTCGACTTCTTCGACAAAGATTCAGTCCAGAAAGTAGCGAACGTGAGGCAGCTCAATACATGCTGAATGTCATCAACAATTCTTTCTTATCTGTCAGAACAAAAACTTACGATATATTGCAATACTATCAAAACCAAATTCCGTATTAATATTCTATCAATATCTATCATGTTTCTTGGATGTTGAACGTGCTACTTTCTCTTATCATCACCCAACAACGTATCAAAATTATTTTAAAATTGTTTTAATAATTTCTCCTCTGCCTTATAAAAATTATGTAAAGTAATATTGTTCAATTCAAATCATTCCGAAATTGAGTTGTAGTTAATAATCATGCGATGTAATCTGGTTTCATAAAAGTTTCACTCTTGTATGATACAAAGAGGCTACGGGTGCTGCAGCTTCAAGCAATTCAATTATTAAAACGAAATACTTTCACACACTGATGATTTACTACATAGCACATATTTTTTGAAGGGTCAGTATTATTTTCCTTTTTGAAACCTCAAAGAATATTGCAGTAGTAATAATAGATGAATTTATATTATTTGACGATATGATATTTATGATAAAAAATAAACATTAAAAAATGAAATGTGGTTTTATCGTACCTCGATCCCGAAAAAATATATAAAAATGTTTCACTGGGTAGTACAACAAATATAGGATTGATTTATTTAACCTTTCAAATGTCCACATAATTAGCATCGTCAATCCAAACTTAATAATAATTTAATAAAGACAAACTTTAGAATCAACAAAAACAACATGTGTAATTTTATTTACTAGACTAGAATATATGCATTTTAATGCACAATTAATTTTTAGATAAGTTTAAATGCAGACTGTTAATATGTAACGCTTTTGAGCATACTCATATATCACATAAATTGTTAAAGTTTGTGGTTAACCGGTCTCCGATCACATTTCCTTTATAAATCTCAATCCTATTAGAGGAAAGGACGAGCATAAAGGGATGTGGAAATTCGAAATCGGATTGATTAATGTAGAAACTGTCAAGCATAAATCCCCCAAATATTTTGTATGGTTTGCTGTTTACCATTTGAAATCCATTCAATCCCATGAATTTGTATACAAAGAGCCCATGAGATTTCGAAAGAAATGCTAGATACTCTTGTTTTGAAAATGTAAACTGAGTTGCTGAAACGACTTCTGGAACTTGCAGTCGTTGAATTGGTTCTACCGATTTTTCTGCGAAGCGAATTACCTATAAAAATGTAATATAATTTTAGATCATGGATTACTATGGGGCAGTTTGAGGCAAAAACAAGCAAACTCACCTCAAAATTACAAGTTGGATGAATCAACGCAGGCGTCGTTTCGGATGCTAGGACCACTGCATACTTGAAATCAAAATTTTCAAACATTGTCATAGGTCCTGTACGACTGGGATGCATGGACCGCATGCCAAGATCCACAATACGCCCTTTGTCTGTAAAATACTCAAACATTTGAATCCCTTCGTTGCTCTGGCACATTATTCCAAACCCTTCACGAGTCAAGCTAATATCTACTCTTTCAATGACCATTGTGTTGTTAAACTGTAAGCTTCCCATTCCATGGAAATCATTGCCAACCCATTCCAAGATGCCTACATCGTGAGCATTGCTTTCAAAAAGGGTGACCAACATTATTTTCCCGCTTTCTCCACTCCCTTTAGCAAGCTTAAATGATGCTACATTTTCCGAAGAAATCATTTGCAGACTGGAAATCTGTCCTGATGAAGAGGTAAAAAAGTAGAGACCGGAATCTTGGCTACAAGCAGAGACAGACTGGGACAAAACTATTAAACTTTGATCCTCATCGATAGCAACAGATTGCCATGAGTCCACGTTTCCTAAAATTGTGGTTGAGGAAGATCCAACATCAAATGTTTGTGTCGCACTCTGCCATGCGTAAATTGTCGTCTCACAATTTGTAGATTGCACCAAAAGGAATGGATTTGGTCCTTTTCCAATAGCAAGAACGTGTCTAGCCTAAAATGAGAAATATAATTAAACAAATTTCCAAAGAATAACGATTGTAATGAAATCAATAGCATTCTACCTCATTCTGTAACCCTATCACTTGATGAGTATCAAACGAGTCTAATTTAAGCGGGTTCTTGCTCATCTCCCCCTGAATAGTACGCAATGAATTGCATTTCTTTAGAAAACTGTCTTTTTCCTCTGCCATTCTTTTCTCTGCTTCTTTTAGTTCTTCTTCTTTCTGCTCGATTAATCCTTTAATATCTGATTTTTCCAAGCCTCGTCCAGAAACATCCTCTTTGAACACAACCGGTCCTTTGAAGGTCCACAGTTGAGATATCTCTTGGAGATCACCCCCAGTTGAAAACACGTTTTGAAAAATGGACTCCACAGTGTGGTTATTCAAAGGCTTCTCAATCATCACGTTCTTTTTCACCACAATTGGAGCTTTGAACTCTATGGGACCTTGGAGAATGATATTCTCTTTTGTACTCACAGTTTGACTTTTTAAATCCTCTCCAAAACATTGAAGATTTTCCTTGATATGAACTGGTCCGGTTACAATATTATTCCCAGCTAACTTTTGCAGTCCTTCGGGATTATTCTACAAAAATGAATGTTTATTAATTAATAAGTAGTCCGGAGAAAGTATTTAATTTAAATTTTACCAAAAGAGTGTCATGAAATTCATCCGAAATATCAAAAGCGCCCAGTCGTCCTTTCAAGTCCACGTTGGATGTATTGAGGTAGGCCGTAATGATATTTAAAGTGCCTAAATCCTGTTCTGAGTCCAGTAGAATATATTTATCAAAGTCCACTCCATTCAAACGATTAAAGGTAATTGGACTAGATGTGATTATATTTTCAAATTGAACGTTATCCAACAGTATCTCAGCGTTTTCATCATCAATCTTTACAGACTTTTCAATCAGATCATTCCAGTTTACCCCGTTTTCTAGTTGTTTTGTTGCAAAGTTTCCGTTAGAAAGGATCATGTTGGTAGATACAACTCTATTTGCAAAGGTAATGGGTTGCACCATATCCAAATCTTGGTCGAGTTGTACCACGTCATCATACAACTTTTCCATGTTAATCCCATTGTATTCCACAGTATTTACGTCTTTATTCAAAGTTATTTTGTCAGTAAATGTGACTTCATCAGTAAAGACAATATTAGGATCAGCATGGGTCCAAGAGTTTGCCAAAACTTCATTGAAATCCCTGCCTTGAGCTTTTCCATTAACATGCATAGACTTTGACTTCATTTGATCCGTAACGTGAACGTCGTGATTTAAAACGTGATTGCCGTTTTGAAAAGAATAAACCTGAGACAGCCAATCCATGCTTATTCCATTAATGGAGCCAGTATTTAACTCGTTTTTAAAAACATCTCCAACAAATTTTGCATTCCCTTGAATCTCCTGATCCTCGTTAAGGAAAAATAAGTTTTCCATCGTCTTATCATTTATTTGGGGTGAAATGAGACTGTTAGAAATTAACAGAGGATTGTTGAAGATTTTATTCCCGGAAACTTCAACCTCTTGGTCACTTCTCTTTACGCTGTCTGTGTTTAGTTTTTCCAAGTCCACTCCACAGACAAGACCCGGAACTTCCAAGGCTTTATCAAACTCTAGGGACTTTAACAATAATGTGCATTTAGCAACTACTGACTTCTACACAAACTGTTCATTAGTTCTTACCTCAAAAATCCAATGTTCACTTATACTTATTGCATCCTTTTGGTTGTCTATATTCAAAGGTAACCCGTGCTCAACAAAATCATCCAGTTTGAAGTCGTCAATAACGGCCTCTTTAAAGTTAACTTCTCCTTTCTCCACTTTCACCAAGTTGTTGATAGCGATATCGCCAGTAAACTCTATGGAGTCTTTGTCACTTCTCAAAACTTTGTCTTGGTAATCCTGCACCGATACTCCGTTTAAGTTCTCGCTCTGCAAACTTTCCTGGACAAGGATGCCGTTGCCAACGTGAAACGGTTCGGTGAATACTGCAGGTTCTGAAAGCTTAGCTCGCATTGTGTTCCACATGTCAATGTCTAGATTCTGAATTTTACGACCGGGATCCAATTTAAGCTGTTCCGTTGCTAAAGTTTTAAAAACAATAAAAAATTTGCATTTTGCAACTGAAAAGTTTAAACTTAAGCTATTTCACTTACTTAAGTTTGAAAAGATTGGGTTTTCCATTATAATTGGTCCCATAAATGTTTGCGACGGCATTCCTTTTGTTCTTGCAACATTTAATCCGTAGCTGGTCATTCCATTCACTGGTCCTTCTATATCGAATCCTTTCAAACATTCAATTTCATCGAAGTGAAGGGCCCAAGGGATATCTGTGCTTGCCGAGCTTGAAATTCTAAAAGCTTGCAAGATGTCTTCTACCATTACTCCATCGATAGTGTTCAAAGCGTACATTTCCGCGAAGAATGGATTCCCGTCAAAAGTCACTGGATTGGTTATTGTTTGGGTTGTGTCTTTAGTGAGAAAGTTTTTAGTTGAGAAGCCATTAATTTTATTATCCTTCAGATTCAGATTGGTGAAAGTGACATCCCCAAGTATGGTTGTAGTTCCTGGTACAACACACTCCGTTTGATCATCCTAAAATTAAAATTTACATAACCTTTCAATAAACTATTGATTTCAGGATTCATTAATTGTAAAATAATACGCTTACAAATTTTATTAAATGATCAAACAGTTCATTGTACAATTGATCGTTTAAAGTTGAGCCTACAGAGAGAGACTTGACACTGACTGGTCCCTGGAATAGAATGTCTGCATTTGGTTTAAACGGGTTGTCCTTTACGTTGAGTATTCCTTGATGCAACAGCCCTTCCATAAGAACTCCGTCCACCTTGTTCGTTACGAATATATCGTCACGAATCACTGCTTTGTCTGTGGTGAATGTCCAAGCGGATGTGATTTCCTGAGGTTCTGACAAGCTGACTAAATCTGATACTGTAACTCCATCTACTTTTCCATTTAGTGTAACCTAAAAGAAAAATTATTGTAAAGAAATCTCTATTGATAATTTTTAATTTTTAACTTACATTTGATACGATAACTTTATCGAATGATTTCATCCCATCTAACGAAATCACTGAGTCCTTAACAGAAAAGAAATCAGCAGGAAACTGAAACCCATTCCAGGTTTCTTCTACGAGCAAAGAACCCACATTAGCTGAGCTCTTGAAGCTTTTCTTCCCTGTGATTTTCCCCTGATGATTTCGCAAAATTAGGTTGTCAGTAAATTCTTTAAAGCTTTTGTTATTCAACTTCTCAACCTCCACCTGGGCTAGAAAATGCGCCGAGTCAAAAACAAAAGTAGAAGTCACGTCTTGAGGAACTGATCGAAGTAAAACATTATCGAATGGGTAATTTGTTTCAGTTTCAGCTCCAGAATAGGCAACTAAGCCGTCAGTAAAGTGGAACCCTGAAAAAGTAGTAAAAGCTATAGCGCGGAAGCCTTATAAATAAAATTACAATGAAAAGTTACCGTTAATGTCATCCGCCATGACAACCGACTCCGCCAAATTCTTTCCGTTTACTATCGTTACTTGAATATCTTCCAGAGCTTCAATACTTGTAAACGCTGACTGACAAGTAAACTTGTTATCTGCGGATAGAACAGCAAAGTCATCCACAGAAACGGTGTTTATCCTTTTAAAGTTCATTTCCGAAACTTCCATAGGTTGGGTAAATACTAAGCCACCGGAAACCCTTATAGCTGAATCTTTTTTGCTTGCTAATGAGTTAAAAAACGATTGCACATCTTTTCCTCCAATTGTATTAACTTCGAGATTATTTGCGTTAACGTGTTGAGCAATTAGATTCCCGTTCATTTGAACACTTGTGGAAACGGATTGTTGACCAATCATATCCTTTAAGACTGCGTCGTCCAACTTTGACATTACAGAATCAAGAGTCGCATCCATTTCATTCATTTTTGCAACAATTTGTTGATTAGTAGATCCAAAATCTTCTTCTGTGAAGTCCACGTCACCAAACTTTAGGCTTTGAAACATTCCATCGGAATTCACGTCCCTTCCTTTCACGTCGTGAACTGTTACATCGTCCGTCAAAATGGATTTTACTGTCCAATTTCCTGTCACGATGTTGTCTCCTTCTGGGTTCACTCTGTTTGCCAAAGTTTCGTCTGTTTTTGTCATAATATTTCGCCAACTGTAAACAAAAAAAGTCTAAATTATTAAAAAATAAATTTCAACTGTTAATTATTTCATGTTAAATTTACATCATCATTTCATCATTCAACGCTTTAATATTTCTGTAGAGCTCCATGCTTTGATCAAAAACAGGGGATGATCTTGTTAAAACTTCGGTGAAGAAAGTAATCACAGGGGAGCCTTCATCTTCTCTTGCAGTAGGGAACAAGAAAGCATCAGTTTCCTCAAATGAAAAGTGAACCCCTTGAGAAAATCCTGTGAGACCTTTGCAGGCATCTGAGAACCAAAATTGGGGCAATTTGATACCAATTCATATTTAAAACCAAATCATTTATTTTTTATACTACCTAATGAGCATTTCTGTACAATCTGGAACTCCCCTTCTCCATCATAAGCCAGAATGTTAATTACAGCATCATTTTCCTCATTTTGCTTCGCTAAGAATATTAAGTCATCCCGGGTTCCATCAATTTTCACAGGGTATATTTCAATAGCTTTAATAGCTTTAAATGAGCGTTTCTCTTCGTATTCTTGCATATAGAAGTTGTAATTAATAAAATAAACTTCTTTCTCCTGAGAATTACTCACTCCAGACTGATCTTCCAAGCACCCAAGATAATGCTGGTACATGTGCGTGAACTGGAATAAATTTGTGCAAGATGTTTCCTCTCCAGCGTTATTTAACAAGGTAAGCGTTTGCTCCACCGCAAATTGTTTTCGGTCTTTGGAAAACTCATAAATGTTTAATGTTGAAGATGTAGCCAAAACTATCATTGCACTGGAAGTGTCAGGTTGATGAACAAGAACACTTTTGTATTTGGAGTCGGCAATGTGTTGGAAAAACCTGGAGAATTTTTTTTATTAAAGTGTAAGTAATTCCAAAAAAAATAAATAAATAAAAAATTACCACAAGTGAGCTCCCTCCTTGGTAACGTCAACGTTGTAAATAGTGATTGGAAAGCTTGTGTTCTGTGGGACAACAACAACTTTCTCGTTCTCGTCTATTACATTGCAAATCATGATTGATTTAACGGGTGAGGTTACACTAAGGCTTGTTATTTGGGTTAAAGATGATAAAGTTTGGTCAAATTTTATCAATTCTATGCTTGGCATTTTAGTGGCAGCTACAACTATCATAGTTGGTTTGAATAAGTCGTTATCCCATTTTGTGAATACTTCCATAGAATCTAGTTCAAATTGCATATCTACCAAGAAAAATTATAAAATTCTTGAATGGTT